>JARHVA010004900.1:842500-852500 GCA_037957365.1 Torreya grandis | reverse complement strand
CAACCCGATTCTTGATCAACGAGCATGGGCTAATGTTTGATTGTTATAATATATATAACTAACAAAACTTCGTGATATCCGTTGTTATGAATGTTTGTGTTTAATCCATTTAGATCCAAGACAATTATTCGGGAACGGACTTGCGTCTTTCAAATATTTAAAAATTCTGTACAACACACACAGACCATTTTCAACACAATTTTGCAGCTAAACAAAATTGTCTCTGTTTAAAAATGACAGTTGGGAATGAATTGACGCCATTCCTAAAACTGATTAATTCTTCCATCTATAAATAAACAATGCACACACGAACGTTTCCAATTAATCAGACATTTTTTATTAAAGAATTTAGTGCCACTCATTGGCAGAAATTATAGAAGGAAAAATGCTAATGAACGATCAATCTCAAGAATAGGATCCTATTATGAGATAAATAAAATCCAACAAGTTCTCTTCAACAAGTTCAGCCTCTGAACGGATTGATTCCTAAACAATAAATTGGTGATTCAAACGTTTGGAAATATCAGATACAACGATATTAAAAAATGACAATGCAACCGACTAATTACAGAAGAAGAGCGGCGCCTCCGAGCAATGCAGCTGCAAAGATCGCCATTTTTTGCACGCCTGTGGCAGAGGCGGCTGACGAACCGCTGTCTTGTGGAGCTGGGCCTGCGGCTTCACCACTGGGTGAAACGGTGGGGCCAGCACCTGCTGAGGGCGTGGGGGCAGTACCTTCTTCCGAGGGGGAAGAGGACTGAGGTGTGGTAGCAACAGCAGTTGCTGTTGATGGCGATACAGCGGGTGTTCTTGCCGGGGATGGAACCGGTGACATCTTGGGTGTTGTCGTTGGAGAAGCTGCTGGAGCCTGTGCAATTGAATATCCCATCATCGCCATCACCAAAACAATGGAAAGGATCGCACTGAATTTTCCCATATTCTCTTCTTGCTTGTGGCCGAAGAACGACAGGTAGAATTAAAAATTTGAGGGGTTTTTCCTTGTGAGAAAAAATGTAAATGAATTGACAGTGAGGCAAAAGAATTATAGTTGAGATGATGTAGGGTGTGAAGAGAGGAAGGAGTGGAGTATTATATAATATATTGTTGAGGGTGGGCAGACAAATATGGCGTGTACCATGTCCAAACAAGCCGTGTGGACCATTTCAACAGTGTAATCTTTCCCGAAAACGCCTCTGTATTCGTCGCTTCGAAGGCTGTCGACTTTTCGTTAGTTGAAATAAGAGGTCAGACGACTAAGTGTTCGCCCCGAACATAGGTGTACTGGTGAAGGTGGGCAGTAAGGCAGAAAAATATGGTGCGCGTGGAACGTGGGTGTAACCGTGCTAACACGCAGTGTGGGCCATTTAAACGCCCCTCTATTCTTCCGTTCAAAGGTTGTAGACATGCCGTTAGGTAAGCCGACCGAATGTTCGCCCGCGAATGGCGATCTGTACGAACAACGTGGGGTTGAGGTGGATCGAGGGATGCCATCCATTTTCCGTCCATCTATGATTGTCAGTGAATTAACACTTGTCTCGAAGGTGCAAGTTAATATTTATTTATTTATTTATTTAAGTGTTTTTTTTTAAAAAAAATTTATAGAGTATATTTCCTTTTTAAATGTATAATGTGGGCACAGTTTATTGTATGAGAATTAAACATACCAATTATCTTTACTATTTGGAAATGATTTTCAATCGATTAGCGTTTTTTTAATCGGTGAGTCCTCTATTATGACATTCACTTTGTATGACGAGCGATGCTCCCTTATGCATCCATGTGACATGTATTTTGTAAAAGTTTCATAGCATTATGATTTGATTTGCTTATTAGATATTGAGTCTTTCGATAATCAAATTGAAAATAGTTAATAAAAGATGCCATCACTCTCCAAGATACAAACCCCTCTGTAACAGGTGTAGGGTATATAAATCCAACAACTGCCCTAAGTCAAGGCATGTGTATGACATGGGCCCTATGATGTACGCTATCACATAAAATACCCTATCATTGCCCCTCATCATCACCGTCTCACTGGTGTATGGTCTTGATGTAATTTATGTGTCAATATATTGGTAGCATACACAAACATAAGTTACAATATAGACTTTGGAACCTCAATGTCTTGTCTCCATATCATTGGCATTACAACATCGATTTGATTTGTAGATTGGAGATAGAACCTTCTTGCAATTAAATCAACATCATGTTCTCATCGTCGACCATTTAGGATAGTAAATGTCCAATCAAAGAACCTGCCACCTTACAAGTTGTGTATCCTTTTTTGAAGAATGCAAGCCATGTACATGTATTATAATATTATCATTTGATAAATGTACATATAATAGTATAATATTTTTATATATTAAATACTTGTTATTATATCAATATTATATAATACATATTATAATGTTTTTAACATTAGATATTAATTATATATATATATATATATATTATAACATACGATGAAAATGAGTAAGGGAATGATATTTGGGATTGTAGGGCTAATTGTGATGTTAGCAACTGTGTTTATTATTTTCAACAAGGCCTAGGGGGTAACCAACAAGCTATAATGGAGGGATTTCAAGGTTTATCTCAAAAATTGTGGATTTAGGCCACGTATGTATATGTACTAATTCATATAGTAACGTTTTCTCTATGTTTATCTTATGCTGTGTTTTTTGAGATAGGCGTCGTCATTTTATATACATTTTTTTGTGAGATGGTTTGTGTTTTTACATTATACTCTGATGGATGTTCATATCTTGTTCCAAACCTCTAACTCTCTAATGGAGATTGAATATGGGTTTACGCATCACCTTCACAGCGTAACAGTCCTTGCTCACACAATGAACACCCTACTTGCATTCCTCTGATAAATAGTTTACTAAATCGAATTCATGCAATAGATCCTTCTCTAATTCCACATCCATTATTTAGTGGTGAATCCTAAGTTTTGAGACACACTTCGATGTGGTACTACATTAGGACCGAAAATTTCCCCATCATGGAACCCAACTTCTTTCCAACTTTTTTTTATGGTTTGGTTGAATTTTTTTACCATTTGATGCCACGTATTTACCAAACATTGAAACGTGTCCATAAAAATTTTGTTTGGAGGGGATACTAGTAATTGTTAAGTAGAAATGGGTGTAGTTAATTTAAAGCATTTAGTAATAGACATATGTTGTAGTATTCAATCATTAGGCTAGTCAATGCCCATCAGTGCAACATGTGTAAATGAATTCTAATGTTGGCAATCACACCGCTATACCATTTGCATTGATATTTTTTTTATTTATTTAGACAAAAAGTGATTATACATATATTTGGTAACAAAGCCATTGTAAAAGACATACTATCATAATTTAGTTTACTAAACTCTGCATCTGGAAGTTCATCTTTCCTTGGGAAGCCTGAAAATAACATTGTATTAGCATATTAATGTGTGAAAGGTATAAATAATGAAATGATACCTATTATTTTCTACCAAATATGGTAAACAATGAAGACTTGTATATGAGATGTAAAGATTGTTTTTTTTTTAAAATAATTATGCACTAGGTAATTGAGTTCAAGAAACAAGATATATGGGAATACATATAATAATTTCATAGATTCTATAATGTCAAATGCATATGGAGATTGTAATATTGAGTTAATTTAAGATCCTTGTGTTTTTTTGGGTTCTACATTAAATGCCTTTTAAGCATTAAAATAATGGTTTTGGATTTTCTTCATATGGGATTGAGGTGGGGCGAAGGGGGGTGGGAGGGTTTGTGTGTGTTCAAGGATGGCAATAAAATGTAAATTTATGTCCATGTATGGGGCTGGGCATATCCAACTATTGTCTTTTGATAGAGATAGAGTGTGTTACAAATTCAAGTTGTGACCCCAAGTATGGCTAGACAAAAAATTGGAGGGGAAAGAAAAGGGACTTTCCATCCTCAAGGAGGAGGTAACCAAAAAAGAGTGTATGAATAATAAGTATTCAACCTTTGCACTTGATACAAATTGTAAATGGGCTCCTTCATTTCTAAATTTGAGTGAGTGGAAACAAATTGGCAGTAGAATTAGCAGGTCTTTACAAAGTTAGAGAATAACAATAAAACCAAGAGGGTCAGAAGGTGGAAAAGTTGCCATCATGATAATACAAAGGCATAATCCAACAACTGTTTGGGCACCCAAATTTACAATAAACACCAACGAATCTGCTTGGGCACCTTCTACATAAAATAAGACACTATGATGGCCTACAACATAATAGCCTTCAAACCTTTGCACCTACCAATTCCATTTGCTTTGAAGTACTGGTAAAGCATTAGGCTAACTATTTGTAAATAAATGTTTAGTCTAATAGTTATTTGTGATAAGACCAATCATTATGTCATTAACCCCTAAAAGAGTTTTACATCTCTCTTTGAGGTGTTCAATTCAATAATATAGATGAGACCCAAAACAATAAATAAAATAAAATTGGATTCATGCAAAAAAATGTAGTGTTTCTTAAAATTTGCATTGATTTTAGGTCATTATTAGGGGCATTAATGATCCCAACTAGGAGCAAATACACAAGATTTTATATTTACATGGTAGCTCCCATGGTGCAATTGTAGGGCCACAATTACTAAGAGTGGGTCCCTCTTGAGAAGCCTATGCTCCAAATCATGTTTCTTCTACCATTCAAGCATGTATTTACTCACCTAAAATGCATCCAGGGTCATTCTAGGGATGTATTTTTTTGATTTTTGTTTGACATCAATGTGATTTTATCTAATTTGAAGCTCTGGAGAGTGCTTATTGCATTTGCTTTAATGCTTGTTGCATCAATTTCACTCCCTATTGTGTCAACTTCAAACTGCATATGAACTCCTCATTTGCTCTGAGCTGAATTTATAGATTTTTTTCCAAGAATGGCCTCCACTAACCACTCAATAAATGAGTTATGTCTATTCATGTCTCTTGCCAACATTGAATGCTATAACATTGAAGCTAAATGTTACACAACACTGCTTGGGGAAATTGTAGTTAGAAATAACATGAACAATGTGATAGCTATGTTCCATGATTTGAGGAAATGGAATGATTGAAATCTACATGTTTTTTATGTGGTTTTGTCTCAAAATTTTGAAGGCCATACAAGTCACAAAGCATTTTCCTTTGCCTTTTGCAATAACTACTTTTGGACTTTTTAAAATTTGTAATCTGCAGAAATTGAGGCCTTTTTTTGTTAATATATGAGTTTATTTATTTCTAGTTTATTTTATCTTTATAGATTATGCAATTTCAATTTGAATAAATTTTTATGTTTATATTTAGATTCTATAATTGCAATTTCAATAATTTTTTATGTTTACATTTAGATTTGGTAGTATTATATGTGACTCATATATTTTCCTTCCCCAAATACATTGTTAAATTCAGGGTTGAAGTTACAATATTTGCTTAATGTTTGAGGGTTGGTTATGAAATTGGTGTGGGGTGGTTTTTTGTAACAGGGTTGTAATTCTTTTTCCATATAGTCTCAAAAATCTTTCTTACTATTTCATGGACTCTAAGGTCTATCTTGATGGTCATTATATAAATGTGTATTTCTTATTTTATTTAATTAAGAATTAGAAAACATTGGCATAAATAAATGTTTATTTTATATAATTAAGTGTAAATATGTGTATTTATTATTTTATTTTTTTATATTATAAAATGTTCTTACTATGTATAGTGAGTTGGGTTGTTTATTTACAAATGCGTGGGTGTGTTGTGTATGCATGCACCTCTATTTTCATTTTAATGCTTTTTTTTAACATAAGTTGAACAATTGATGGACGATGTGTGAAATGCAAAGTAAAAATCCCTACCTATGCTCTATTGTGTTTCATTATATGTAATATGTCACATTTTAAAGACACAAATAATGCATATTCTAAGCTATTCAATAATAAATGAAACCTCAGTAAAAAGAAGTAAAAAAATTGGTGCATAAATTGAACCTTGTCTTAGGCCTACTATCGAACCCTCGCTCCTTGTTTGCTGTAAACATATACAATTTTAAAAAAATTATAATTTAGTTTTTATTTATGCCATATAAACAACAAAAATCAAATGTAAAATAGAAATAAATAGATGATTTGGAGTTCCAACCTAATGTTAGACCCACTATAGAAGATTCTCTATGGGTGGTCACTACATCAGCTGTAAACTAGACATGAAGCAAACTGCCAACTTAAGCATAAAAGGGGTGGAATCAAAGTAGGAATAACTATTATGATGGGTGATGGATAGTTGTGAGGGTGGTCACCAACCTTGTTTGTCCCTTATTGTACCAACTGACCATGTAAATTGATCTTTAAAACCAAAGTGCCCAAACCTAAAACCACACAATAGATCACCCCACACCTAAACAAACAATCTGCAAAACTATCATCCAACTCCCAACTCCTTGTGTCAGCTTTTGAATGAGGGAAAATAACATATTTTTTATTTTGTCTCGTGTGAGATGAATCTTGATGTCCTATAATACAAGTGTCCATTTGTGTGGCAAGTGGTATTTTTTATTACATGCAACACAATAATCAATGCTTACATAAGCATGCTTAGTATTTTGCACATTAATAGGGAAATATTACAAGTGTGGCATGGATAAGCTATTACAAAGATTATATATATATATATTTTTGATATAGAGTGGGTTTCAAAGGTAATTTTTTTATTGCAAATGGAAATAAAGATCATTCTAATCTCATGATGATAATAAATGTTTCTCTATTTCATAGCCCCTAAGGTCATCACTGAATATTTCCTAGAAGAGGCATGATGTTCAATAATTGATGCCAATATCCTTGGCACCTTAATTGTTTATAGTTCTGCATGGGCAGAGAGGGTAATGATAGAAATTTATTTTAACCCTAAGATTTTATACACTTGCATGACATATGGACTATAACATAATGAAATTTATACTTAAAATCAAGTTATTTAATGTTCTATGATCACAACCCCAAAATTGTTACCTACAAATGCAAAAATGTGAACATAATTATTGAAGAGATAGTTATTTTGTGTAACAGGGAGTTTGTTTTCCTTCATTTAAGCTATCCACCAAAGCTTCATTTAGCAATACTAGACAAACCTAAGATCAAGTGTAATGTGGGGCTTGGAGACTTCAAGGACTAAATATGATAGGAGTATAACTATTTCAAACTCTAGGTTATTTATTTTATTTCATATTATATTTATGATTATTTTACATAATTTATTTATGAACACATTAACCATTATATTGTATTCTAGTTATTCAACAAAAGAATGAAACCAAAACAAACAAACAAACAAACAATGGAAGATATGGTATATATTCCAAGACCCTATATTTATTTGAGTATAGCATGAACTTTATTTGAGTATTTATTTACTATTTGAAACAATTCAAATTTTATCTCAATCAATAAATGTCAATTTATTTAGGAAGGAATTTTACTAGAAAATCAATTTATTTATAGAAAATGATCAAATTGGTTTTCCTCATAAGAATTGTATCCTTAAAAAAAATTATAAGAGGAGATAGTAGTGAATAGTTTCATAGAACTTCATAAATTGATGATTGAAAAGTACCTTTTCTTCTATGGTGTTGATAATAATCAAAATCCTTATCACTGCTCTCCTCTATCTCTTCTCTGAAATGGATTTTGATGAAACCAAATGCTTATATATTTTTTGATATTAATCTTTAGACACCATGTCCATGTCTTTACCTACCAGGTATTTTAGTCTAGGGACACTGACAGATGCCAATAAAATAGGATTCAATAAAACTGCTAGTCTGCCAAAACCACTGAGCATATTCCCTACTCCTCATATCAGCACTTGAATGGAATAAAACAACATATATTTTTTTCTCATGTGAGACAAATCTGAGGGATTTTCCCTGCCGTATAAGCCTTTGAATAATTAATAATCAATCCTTAAAGTTATATAGTAGAAAAGGATAACGTTGAATAAACATATTCATCTGGCAATCATATAAAACTAAAGGAGAAAAGAGGAGGAGATGAGTACATATTTATTATTCACAAATCTCTCATAAAGAGTGGGATGGTTGAAAAAAATGATTAATCATATGTTTTGAGAACATTTTAATAACAATAAGGTTTTATAGTTATATACGAGATTCTTCTACATTTAAATTATAATAGGAAAGAACGCATGCATTTAGCATGTGTGTGCATTTATGTTATTAATGATTTATGTTGGGATGTGTTGAATAGTTGGAGTTGGGAGCTGAATGTTTTTTATCATGTGTATGTTAAGGGTTGACATAAGATTTCTTCAAATTTTGATGTGGAAACTGGTTTTATGGAAAATAAACTTTTGAAGGTTAAATATCTTTTGGCCATAATTTTGTTTAAGCTCTTGTTTGATTTTTTTTTTATCTTTATCAGATTTCATGGTTTAATTAAGGAAATGAAATTTTAGTAGATGAAAGGTGTTTCATCAATTTTACTATATGAAAAATTTACAAGGATGAAATATGATGTGATGTTATACCAATAGATGCATGTCATGTGTTATTGGGAAGGTCATGACAATGTGATATACAAATAATTCATGATGTAGCAAAGAACACATACTTTTTGGAAAGGTGGTACGAATGTAGTTTTAAATTACCTCTTAAAAAATAAGGGTGGGTAGAATGCATGTTGTTCAAAAAATAATTCATCAACATGAAAATGATAGGTTGCTATTACACATTAATCACAAAAAAAGAACACACTAAAGTGTAAATACCATCAGAAGCATTAGAAGTGTTGAAATAATATGTAAAGGTTATACCTTATGAATTATCATATAGTTTACCACCAAAGAGAGATATTATACATCACATTGATTTGATTTTAGGATCAGCTCTACCCAATGAATAAGATTATAGGACAAGTCCAATAGAAAAGACTAAAATGAATAAATAGGTTATTGAATTAGTGAGACAAGGTGTAGTAAGGGAAAGTATGAGTCCATGTGTAATACCAACATTGTTAATTCTAAATAAATATGGTGGGTGGACTATGTGTGTGGATATTATAGAAATAAATAAAATTATCATTGAATACATATTTTCTATACCCTATTTAGATTATTTGATGAATGTTCATATAGGATCAAAATACTTTACTTATACTGATATAAGGAGATGTTACATACAAATTCAAATTCATGAATGATATGAAAGGAAAAAAACATTCAAGACTGGTGATGGATTATATGAATGGATGGTGATGTCATTTGGATTACCTAATATACCCAACACATTTATGAGGGTGATAAACACAATACTACGAGATTACTTTGGTATGTTTGTGGTGGTTTATTTTTATGATATTTTAATATTCAGTAATAGTAAATAAGAGCACTTCAATCATTTTAAAATGGTATTAGATCTGTTAATAAAGGAGAAGCTCCATGCAAATCCGAAGAAGTCAAGTTTATGCAGAACAAATTGATATTTTTGAGGTTTTTAGTTTCAATAAATGATGTAAGAATGGATGAATAAAATATAAAGGTGATTGTTGAGTGGCCTATTCCAAAGAGCACCATAGAGGTAAGAATTTTTTATGGTTTAGAAATTTTTTAATTTAATTTCATTAGAAAATTTAGTAGTATTATTGTACCAATAATAGGTTGCATGAGAAGAACAAAAATTGTCGACAAGGGAAACAACAAAAACCTTTCAATATTTGAAGAGGAATATTACATAAAAACCTATTTTAGTATTACTAGAATTTAAGAAAGTGTTTGAGATTGATTTTGATTCTTCACATGTTGAAATTAGTGTTGTGTTGAGTTAAGAAGGAAGGTCAATAAAAAATTTTAGAGATAAATTGAATAAGGTAATAAATAAGTATTTTACATATGATGTTGAATTTTATGTCATTATACAAACATTAAGACATTGGAGGAATTATTTAGTGCCTAAGGAGTTTATCTTATTTGTAGGTCATGAGGCCTT
>JARHVA010004900.1:582500-837500 GCA_037957365.1 Torreya grandis | reverse complement strand
TGCCTTTAACTTATTTATTTCAAATCCTTTTAAAATTATTTTTATGCAAAGGAACTGATTCATCTATTTCAATAACACTTTTTCTCGAGTAACATGCATAAAGATGAAAACATGCCACATAAAAAAACCACACATAGTGAAACCAAACCAATATAAAATAATTTAAAAAACTATGTTAACAAACCTTTTACCATAAATATATATATATATATATATATATATATATATATATATATATATATATATATATATATATATATATATATATATATATATATAGTCATAGTCATAGTCATAGTCATAGTCCACTCACAATGCATCAATATAAATTCTATTTAAACTTCTAACACATGCATGATTGTTTTTATACTATTATGAGGTAAGATGATAGTGTGTTCACCTAGATAATCTTAAAACACCTAACAATCAAGACTAGTTAAGAGAATAATGGAATTAACATGCACAGACTCTAGACTTACAACTCCACTTTGAACCCAACTTCATTGAATTGCTTAGCTTCTCCAAAAAAAAAATTATACAAAAAAAATTTAGTTCGATTGATCCAAAGTCACTTTATTTGTATTTGGTTTAATAGTTTTAGTTTGATTAGTGATTTAGTGGGGCACATACATCCCTTTCATAGTATCATTGTTAATATTAAATAATGTTAAAAATATGTTAATTTGGTTAGTTTGGTGGTTGAAATCACATGGGTCTCGAGTCACCACCTCATGAAATCTTATTAAAATCTTTCACCATTGCAAATAATTTAATAATGAAACTTTACATTTTAGAAATATTTATCAAACTTTTACAACATAGTTTTGTCATTTACATATGCATTGCCTAGTCCTATCAGTGTGTATAAACCTAAGTTATAGATTAAGTCACATAGGGTTACATGGGTTAGAAATAGCCTAGGGAACAAGGATGGTAGACTATACCTTAGGTAGACCAATTAGTTACAAAATTTAGATAAACATATATTGAATTTATTATTGAGATATAGTAAAAAATAAGAAGTAAAATTTTGTTATAAATTGAAATAATAATTAAAACCATATACTTATTTATTTTTTATTATTACGAAGACTTGGATATATAACATTAATAAATTAGACTAGATTTAAATTTTAGATAAATCCTCTGATTCTATAAATTGTACCTCTATAGCTATAGACACTTACATTGACTTGAGATGGTAATATCAATGCTTTTGTCTAATTTGGATGTAGTTGTCTAGTATAAAATCCCTATTGAAACTAGATGCAACCACTTGGATGATTTTATTTTATATGTTTCCTTTATTTTGGTGAATTCATATTTAGGTCATGCATTGTTTCTCCTTGCCAAATGATAAAACTCTAGTTCTTCATCTTCATATTGGTTGTGGGAAAAAAACATTAGTGGGCATATATTGTCAAACTACCCCAAAGAATCCTCTATCAATGAGTGTTCCCTACATATCCATTACTCTTAAGAGGGCCTCAAACTTATTTACTTCTCCCTTACATGTTTTATTATGAGTGAATAAGGATGAATGTGTGATAATCAAGTACATAGAGTGACCTAGCTCGTAACTTGAAAAATGTGGATCATGGGATACTTATTCAATAATTCATATATTTATATGTGTTGTACCTATGAATTATATGTAAATCAGATAAAATAGGGAAGCTTTTCTCACTTGAGTGCTTGATTTAATGCCTTTCGTAAATTACTTTGTGGGAGGTAAAATGTTGGTAATTTTGTGGTGTGTGAGGAATGAATGAGGGTTGATCTTTTATATATATATATATATATATATATATATATATATCCCTTTGAATAATATATCACTTAGGTTGACCATATGTATACTTTTCATTTTTAAATTGGATGACTTCAGGGAACTTGACACTTAGGTTGGGATATGACACTTGCATCAGCATAGATGTTTGGCTAGGATGCAAGTGTTTAGGTAGCTAGAAAATAGGTAGAGGTAAATAACTTGTATAAATAGATGATAAATAGGTTTATAAAATTATTATCATGATATAAGGTCTGAGTCATCAGGATAACATTAGTTATACTAAGGGATACATAAATAGGCATAAAAAGATAGTGTATGCGAGCCTTTAGACAACATGAAGGGTCTATAAACTGAAGTTACATGTATGATATGTATTTACTAAGTGTATAGGACTAAGGTGATATATATATATATATATATATATATATATATATAGAGAGAGA
Source organism: Torreya grandis (assembly GCA_037957365.1). Lineage (NCBI taxonomy): Eukaryota > Viridiplantae > Streptophyta > Pinopsida > Cupressales > Taxaceae > Torreya > Torreya grandis. The sequence continues at coordinate 835,265 of JARHVA010004900.1, read as the reverse complement.
GAGAGAGAGAGAGTTTACATTCCCCCCTTTAATCTAGTAATTAATTTTCTATTTTAAAGGAAAAGGGATGTGTACCTAGGTGTGTTTAACACACCTTGATTTTTTTTGAGTCCAACTTGAGTGTTTTACTAGTGATTGACTTGCAACCAATAGAATGTTAAAATGTATAATCAATGCATATAGTCTAGAATTTAAAGCATTGAGGTGATTACAATTGAAAGAGATCAAGGATTATGAGTACACTTGTGTGTTGATGCAGTCGCCTTACCTTTTAGCATTTTGATTGTAAAAGATGTATCATTATGAATCATTAGATATATGATCACTAAAAATATAAAATATGGAAAGTGCATATGTATATGGAGATAGAGAGATATTGGATGACACATGCACCTAACTTTCATGAAAAGGTGAGTTTCTACTCGATAGTTGAGATTAACTCAACCATGTAACCTAATCATGATAATAACCGAGTGAGCATGACTGAACCAAGTCAAATCATAATATAAATATGGTGAAGTTGGATGATGTAATAAAACATAACCTATAATCTTGGAAACATTAAGTTATTTAATCACCTCAACCATACCAAAATCAAACCAACTATTATAGTAGATTGGATTAATAAAATTGAAACGTGAAACTCATTTGTTTTTTTAATTTTAGGTACATATTACATACCATATGCACCTTAGATATGTTTTGATGAAACTGATCTTACACTACTCTGAAACCATCAACAAACTGATACAGACCTATCTAGATCATTCATTCCTTGTAGCCCTGTTTTCCCTGTTTATTGGCCATAACTCCTTATAGGTTAACTAAATCATGAAATTAAAACTATTTTTGGATACCCATTAAACCCTTATATAACATACTGGAAAATCTGCTGAGGTTACTTTGTACAGAATTGTACTTCCTTCTTTATGCCCTGTTCTAATTAGCCCTCCTTGCTTGCAAATCACCTTGTCCAGAGTAAAGTAAAAACTTTATAAGCAAACCAAGCACCATTAAAGATACCCATTACTATATTACAGGTGAATCAATCATTTTTTAGGGCACTTCTTTGGAGAAATTCACTTTTTCTATATTGGCCTATGCTCTTCCCTTCACATACACCTAGGTTCCACTTGGCAATTGTCCTTTTCCGTACTTATCCGTATGGTGACACCTTGAAAACAATTCCAACAGTTTTCTAACATCATCAAGGGTCAAATTACATAGTTTCAAGATTTTTCAAGCTTTAAAACTCATTTTAAGGGTTTGAACCTAATTTAGAATTTTCCCATGACAGTCACAGGCCGAGAGCTTATTATTTTTTATGGGACTGTTTTAGCTTGTTTAAAAGGTTCAAATAAATTTTATATGGTCTGTATTATTTTCCTACACCTTCTCCAATCATCCTCCAAGTTATATCAACCTTCTAAGCTTGCCAATACTCAACAACTCAGTGTCTTGGACTGTATTTTTATGACAGCCAACAGGGTTCATTATTGTCATCTCTTTTTGTGTGATCAATAGACTTTCAGGAGGATAAAAAAACCATGTAAATACCTTTATTACTTCCCAATTCATATTCCCTATCAATAATTACCTGATCAATCCACTTACAATGCAAAAACATACAAGTTTCTTAACTTTTTCTATACATTGTCACCTACAGGCTTGAATTTCAACTGTGGAGTTTTTGGACATCAAGAGGGTTTCTAGGGCCTAATTTTCTTCACTCTTAAGTTTATAATTTCCTTAGGGACATATATATCTTATCTCCATACCATTTTAGACATCATACAAACATTTTCACGTGGATTTGATTTAAGATAGTGGGTTGTAGTTTTACAGGCCTGAATACACTATTTAGGCCTGTTTAGGCTTTTTACAACATTCCAAACTACTTAAAACCTCTTGATCACATCATAACACCTTTATATTTTTCCCAACATATTAAATAATCAGTCTTTCACAATGTTCTTTAGAGAATTATCATACACACATACTTTCATACATACACACATTCACATATGCAGCCTGTTACCAGAATTCCATAAAAAGACCATATAGGAAACAAAGAATTCATTATTTCTTAGATAAAATAAGAAACTTACAATTAAATATTAATTTTCCATGGCTTCCAAAGCATTCTCTGCTCCTTCTCACATTCTTTGCTGCTTCTCACATTCTTTTACATCTCTTTAGTGAGGTCCTCCCTCACTAATTCTTCTCTCCTTTCTTCATTCCATCTTCTGTCCCTTTGAATGAGAGGACTTTTCCTCTCTATCCTTCTCCACTTATACACCCCTCTCATCCTCTCTTCTTCTCTTCATCTTCTCTTCTTAATGAATTCTCTCTTTTTTTTGTCTTTTTAAGAATCTCTCTCCTAACTTCTACGCCCAATTTGGGCTTAAGGCAAAACAATATGCTGCTTGAAAGTTTTAACAATTTACTAAGGTTGAAAATAGTTTCAACCATTTTCCCTTTATTTCCTCAACAATCTAACAATCACTTTTCACCTTTTTACTTTCACTTTTTGATAATTACATTTACCTTGAAGGTGAAATTTTGAAATCTCACAATTTGGAGGGAAAACCAAAATTTTAATTTTCACACTAGAATTTGAACTATTTTAGATGCTCCTGCATCATGTTTCATTCCAAAAATATGTATAAAAATAGTAATGATGTATATAATTATCTGACAAATGTATATTTGAATCACATAAAAATGAAATTTGGCCAAATTTTAAAATGATGTATGTGTGGAAAACATCCAAAACATGCCCCCACTATATATCTTAAGTTGAAAACTAGTGTAAGTGTAAAGATCATGTTTATAAAACATTCCCCCACTAAATATTTGAATCTGTGAAGAATATGGAAGCCATGTCTATATGGCATACCCCCACTAATATGCACCCCATTTTTTGAGGTGAGGGGAGTAACAAATGTTAGTCAATTTACCTCAAAAGGATAAGATAATTGTATAATTTTTGTATGAATTATGTCACATATAAAAGGAACATATCTTGGTAGACATGTCATTGAATCATGAAGAATATGATCACACTCAATCCTAATATGCATAATTTTAATCATGACAACATTTATATAGTAACAGTACAAGCTCAAAAATCAATCAAGTATACACACAAGAAAACTCAGAATTGAATCAAAATACAATGGTTCTAGGAGACCTTAAATAATTGGCATGTTTAAATATCACACAATCAAAGGGACATGACTTAGTCAAATTATTACAAAATAAATAATGACTTATTCAAATGTCAACATACAACAATGGATTACATATTCTAATTTCAAAGAGACAAACAAAGGCAAGGTGGTCAAAAATAAAGGAGCATAATCAAATGCTCAAATAAGTATATTAAAACACTCAAGTAAATAAAAATAAAGTATAAACAACCAACATACAAATATCATACTACTCCATGGATATATGTGTTACCAAAAAAATGTTAACTATATAGCATATCAAGTACACTTTAAAATATATAAGCATGGATAAAGGCATGTGCAAGTACATAAGCTCAAACATGATAATGTAAAGTGACCATAAAATGATATAACTTGAATGTATTATGATCAAAAAAGCAAATGCCCCCAATGTCCATACGACATGTGTAAAGGAAAGAACCAACATTCAAAAGTGTGTAGATCAAGTATCTATGTATGCCTATATCACACTCAAATTATGCATGAAACACATGTATATATAAATAAATGATATATTATCCACTAATGTGGAAATAACAACATAGATGCTAAGGAGCTAATAGAACATTTGAATGCTGAACATATTTTTAAATATTTGATTTTTTTGGTATTTTTAGAATATGTCAAAGAAATAGCTATTATATAATCTCATCCAACAGATGCTCATAGTTATCTCCACACTAGGAACAAGGTGCAATAAATTGGTGGTAATTCCAAGGATCATTTGTAGGTGCAATATTTGTCACTGTAGAATTTGTAATGCTCTATATGTGTATAACAAGACTATGTGGTCATAAATAAACAATAAATAGAATGGTGGTTCATAGAACCCATTATTTAGTTATCTTCAGTTTATTTGGAATATCAGTAATAAAAACATGTGCAGGTACTCTAGATAACTAAATATGGTGTGTAGAAGATGAGGATTCCATAGAACCCACTATATATCTCGGATGCAATGGTATCTAACATATTGAATATCATGTAAAGGGGATTACCTATTACTTACCTTTTTGTGGAAGATTAACCTTAGTATGTTTGATAACTAATATCATGGGTATACATTTATGTTTCTCAAGAGGATGCCTATATGGAATTTCAAGAACTATAATGACCCAAATAAAATGAATCTATTAAGCACACCCATGCACTGTAAAAGGTATTGCTCAAATTGTATGTATCAAAGGTCATCTCAATAACATATCAAATACACTTGTTGAATATATAACTAAGAAGTTAATAACCACATGTAAAGGACCCACCTATAAAGGTAAGTCAATATCACCAAGAACCTATTATGAGGTCCCATCAAATGCTTTAACTAATCTAGTTAAAAGATGTAAGTCATGATTTATACAATCCCAATGCATAAGTAATATCATGATACAAGTATTTTCAATTGCACCATTATCAATCATAACACTATATATAGGCTAGTGATCAAGGTATGCTCAAATTAATAAGGAATGAAGATATGAGTTATACCTAATCTCACTATCATCAAAATTAATGGAGCGTCTTTAAGCCATATGAGGTATATGCCATATATAAGTACTAATAAACCCATCCAATAAGTTCTTATAATGTGATAGATTAAGATGTACATTATATGACATTTTTACTTCCAAATCTTTCTTTAAATTGTCTTACAAAGGATTGTTAAATATTTTTTTCTTCTAGTGATCAACAAGTTGTGAACTTGATTCTCTTTTAGAACCATCAAACGTAATATTTTGGTTATAGATGAGGTCTTGTATCTTATTATTCAAAGTAAAAAATATATTTATATAATGCCTAGGGCCTTATTGATAGTCAAAATAAGCATCCACATCATACCCTTTAGGTAGATTTATACTCATATCAACCTCTATAAGATGAGGGAGAGATATGAGGTGACACTCTACAAGACATGAGATTAATGAAGTAGGAGGCTTAGGTATCCATGTAAACTATTTTTGTGGTCCATTAGGTAACACAAGTTGATTAGGTTGTTGTGACACTACATTAGTTATGGTGGCCATTTCAATTTTAGGCTTAGAATATTTCACCTTATAACTTGGTTTAATAGTAAACTTGTTATTAGATGTATATGTAGTCAGCATATTTTATACATAGTTTTGTTTAATGAGATAAATTTCATTTCATGCTCACAAATAATGTGTCATAAGTTATCAAAAGACTTGAATTTTTTGAAAATAATAGACTCATGTAAAGGAGTAAGCAAACTTTACTTGAAGGTGTTTTAAAGTTCATTAACTACCATAAGATCGATCATCTAACATTATATTTTACCTCAAGACATATTCATTAATATGTTTATTATTTTCTTGTTTGATTATTACAATTTAAGCACATGAAACCTTTTCAATAAAGTTAATAGTGTGACAAAAATTAATCTTCAAGGGGTTTGAATGCATTTATTGATTGGGCCAGTAAGTCATATAACTGACTTAAATAATATTATTCTATGGTCCTTGGAAATAATTTGACCAAAATTTTATAATTGGAGGCAAAATCAAGGCATGTTGCATAAAAGATTGAATATGTTGTTCAGGATCAGCCTATCCATCATAAAATGTGAACTTAGGTGTGGTAATACTAGTTGTCAAGGGATGCAAAGATATCTCTGGGGCAAGAGGATTATGTAACACCTCTTGTGAATCAATAGCATAAGGTGATTTCATATTATTTTGTTCAATATTTTTAACCTTAGTTTGTAAAAGTTTTATAATTAGGACAAGAGATTGCACCTCTTGGTCTTTTAGGCTATATATTTGAGAAGACACTAAAGGAGGTGTACCCATATGTTGGGTAGATATAGGCTTAAAAATTGAAAATTGGGTTGAAGCATTTTAGGTGTCCCATGTAAGTTGTATAAATATTAGTTTCAAAGAACAAAGATTGAAATACATATCATGTGCCCCTATTAGAAGCATGTAGAATTATTCTCAAGGGGAGGGTTGTTAGTATATGGGGATGACCCATAACTCTAATATCATGATTAATAGATAAACCTATTTGTACATGTATGCCTTTTAAGGTTTTGGTTTTTAATATGGTTCATAGGATTTCATCAATATCTTTCAAGTTTTGACAAACTCTCTTGAAAAAAAGTAATTACATGCATTTGATCATTATCTATTTGCTCATGTTCATTGGTTTCATTAGACTCATTTTTTATTATTAGAATCTTCTTCTATGATAACCTCATCAATATGTGTTTCATTCTCAGCATTTATATCATCATGGACCATAAGATTCGTCCCATTATTAGTTTGAGACATAATAGGTGGTAGGAGAATAATCTCAATGTGTTCAATAGGTACACCTCCTTATCTAGGTCTATGCCTAAGTTACATGCAAAATAATATAAGCAAAAAATGAAAAAATACATAAATATGAAACCCTACCTAACTAAAAACCCTAAGAATCAGAAAGATTTGCATTCATGTCAATTGGGTTAACAAATGTTTAACCCTGAGATCTAGATTAAAAAATCTAGGGTTAAATGGGTTAGAGATATCCTAAGGCATAAGAATGGTAGACTATCTCTAAATCAAGATAATTAATTATAAAACTTAGATAACTATATACATAATCTATTATGTTGAGATATTTTAAAAATAGAAATTAAAAATATGATAGATATTGTAATGATAATGAAAACAAGATACTTAATTAGTCATGATGTTACTAAATATTTAGATCTAGAACATGAATAAAGTAGACTAGATCTGAATTTTAGATCATTCAGTGATTATGAAAATTGTACCTTTATAGTCATGAACACTTGCATCAATCTGAGATAATTGTGTTGATGCTTTTGTCTAACTTGGATGTAGGTGCTCAATATGGAATACCTACTAAATTTGGATTTGACCAATTGGATGCTTATGGGTTATGTGTCACATTCACTCTAGTGCATTAATATTTGGGTCATGGACTATCACTCCTAGTCAAATCATAAAATATTAGTTCTTCATCTTCTTATTGGTTATGGTAAAAATGGGTTTATAGGCACATGATGTCAAGCTCCCCTAAAGACCCCTATATCAATAAACATTGCCTACATAGCCAATACTCTTAGAAGAGTCTCATATTTATGTATTTATCCCCACATGTTAATTTGTGTATGCATAAGAATGCATTGTGTGATAAGAAACTATATAATATTACCTCACTTGTAACATAGAAAATGTGGCTCATGAGATGCTCCTTTAGTACTTCTTATAAATGTATTTTCCCTATGACTAATATAGAAATAGGATAAAATAGGAAAGCTTTTCTCACTTGAGTGCTTGACTAAATTTCTTTGAAGAATTTCCTTATGAGAGGTAAAAATTTGGTAGGTCTGTGCTAGGTGAGGAACGAATGAGGTTTGAAATCACACACACACACACACACACATCCATTTGGATAATCTCTCATATTAAATCACTTAGGTTGACCATAGGTATATATTTTATTTGAAAATTAGATGAATTTATGGCACTAGATACTTACATTTGGATATGGAACTTATATTAGCGTAGGCATCTGACTAGAATATAAGTGTATAGGCAACTGGAAAATAGGCATAGGTCTAAAACTTAGAGAGATAGATGATAAGTAAGTTTATAACATTTTGATCATGATATAAGGTCTGAGTAATTATAATAACATTGGTTGGACTTGTTGGTGTATATTTTTATCCCACTGGGTTTTATTTATAGGTATATTTTATCTTGCTTAGGTTATTCTAGGTCATTATTGAAAGTTTATCTCACATACATGAGGATGTTGGGACATGTCTAATTTTCACCTATAAATGTACTTTTCCCATTGCTTTTATGGATAATGTAAAATAATCTTTCTACAACTTCTCTTTGGTGAGTCAAGTTTTTTTTCTTAAGGTTTTAAGATTTTATGTAGGTTTTCCATATAGGTTCTTTGTGCATGTGTTGCTATTCAGTTATCTTGGCATCATCTGACATGGTATAAAAACCATTATGACAATCATTTTCTATTAAAATCTTAGTGGGATTTGAGCTTTGCATTCTTCTTATTTTTATTGATTTTAGTTTTAAAGGCTTTGGTATGTTTTCTCAAAAATCCATGTAGATATTTACATTCCATTTCTCTAGACAAAAAATAGATAGGGCTATTAAATTTGAAGGGTGTAAAAACCTAGGATTAGCTATAAACACAATTAGTTTCATGACAGCTATTTTTAGCCATTTTTAGAGGGTTTCAAGTAGTTTTCTTGGTTTTCACATATTTCTTTACCACTAGAGTCTTCAATTAGAAAATTATTTCTGGGTTTTGTAGATTAGTAAGTGGGTCTACTAGTTTTATAGAATTCTAAAATAATTTTCATAGATCTGGATTCTTCTTAAAAGTTTTTTCACCATTTTCAATTGCCTTTAGTGAATTTTTTATAGAATTATGGACATAGAATATTTTTGGGCTCTTTTCGGGCCCTCTTCTTTATGGCTATGTTTCCACATAAAAGTGTGCACATTTTCACACCTTCATGGGACTAAAGGCCCCTAGCCTAACCCAGGTTGATGTGAACACACATACCTAGAACTTTATGTGCCTATGCCTCTTTCCTTTATGTGGTCTAAGGCTAGTTAACCCAACCCCTGATCATGTGGCAACACACATAGCCATGACACTATGTGACTATTAGCCCATCCTTCACTCACACAATAATGTAATGAATCTAAAGCTATGCATTCTCATGCACCATGTGAATGTAGATCCTAGGGTCTGACAACTTGACCTCAAGCTTCACAATGATATGGATGAATCTTCCACATGCTCACAAGAATATCCTAAAATGCAGTGACAGTCCAACAATGAGTCAATTTAAAGGCTAAAGACTCCTTGTGATGTGTGTGCACCATTCACCTTTAAGATAAGGATTTGTGACACTATTCATTGGCAAAAGGGGAAATTTTAGGAGTGACATCACTCCCCAAGTCACATCAATAAGTGGCATCATTAAGGGAGAGATCCCTAATCATACCACTTAACTTTCTAGTCATATGTTGTGGTCACATGAGACAAGAACCCAACTTAACCCTTACTCCTTGGTTATATGGAAATTATGTCCATGGTCGTTACCAACAAAAAAATTCTTAAATTTTTCTTTATAAAGGTTTAATTTTCTCTTTTGAAAGTAGATGGATACAAATTTCATTTTGGAAATGGATCAAAAAATTTCCAACACTATTTTCCACCAAAATTTTCATGTGAGCATATTTTCAAACACATATAACTTTTAATTGATAGCTCCTTTTTTAGTTCATTTTCTTCAAAAGTTCTTGTTTTTTCATGTTCTATATATTGGTGGTATTTTAAGTCCTTATACATCCAACTATTTTTCCAAATATTGTACATCTTAGATACATTATTAGTAAATCTTGACATCCCTCTAATTATTTGTACTTATGCACTTAACTATAAAGACACATTTTTGGTTATGCTTAACGTCTATATGAGTGTTATTGTATTTGAAACATTATGGGTCATCACTACTAAATTTTTTGAGGAGGTATTATGTGATGCTATGCATTATATGGTGTCTCTCTTGCACATTCTCATTTTTTTGCATTGTGTTTATTCCTACACTTACTACTCATTTGAACACATTCGTAGTTGTGCCCACTGTCCTCTTCATGAGCATGTAATGTTCTTGTAATGAAGGGGTCATCGTATTTGTTTCATGTTTTTTTTCACTTCTTTGGTGTCTTCTCTCAGTCATGTTGACTTCACTTGAGAGACAAATATGAAGGAAAATTGATTTTACACAAGTGGTTTTTCTTGAAAAGGCCAATTATGCTTCTTGGTGTGATTACATGGAACATTTGTTAAAAAAAAATGAAAGAATCATTCTCCATTCCTATATGGATAGATTCTTATTCCCATTAATCATGACAAGTACACAAAGTTTACTAACACTTGTGATAAGGTTTGTGGTACCTTTCTATAACACGTTTCATGGGATCTACATCACCATGTGCAGCTAACCATATGACCCAACACTATTTAGAACATATTTTAGTCTCTTTCTAGAGATCCTACTAAGATTTATATCACTCTTCCTCCACTTCATATCATCTCTTTAGAGACTATTTTAATCTATCTTCCTATTCCTATTTCTTATGATGGCATATCCATGGTGGATGGTGATATTCCTTCTATTGACCCACCACTATAGGATGAGATTCTACTAGACCTTAGTTGTCTAATTACAGATTCTAATTTTTTTCTTGTGCATGATGTTACTCATCTAAAGCCATCACAAACTAGTACTTTAGAGGACTCTAATATTTCTAGTGAGAGCACACCTTGTGAGAGCATCGACAACTATTCTCTTCCTATGGATATTTAGTTTGTAGATCCATGTGATTCGTCTATAGTCTCTTTTTCAAATTTGAGGTTGTTAATCCCTATTCTCCACTTCTCATGGGAATTCATTTAGTGAATGGTCCATGTCATTTTTTATTCATCAGAATCACCTATACTTTATGACACTTTTAAACCTAAGTACATCTTTGAGACTGATGACTCTTCTCCTAGAACATATGACTATAGTATTGCTGAGGACACACCTCCATCATCTTCTTATCACCTTACATATGTTGAGGAGTTATTGATTTATCAACCTAACTATAGTCCATGTCTGACATTACAAGGTACAAGTATATAGATTCAAGACTGATTAGATGTTGGGTAGTCTATTCCACATGTACACGGCATTCTATAGCCTATTTTAACCTCTACTTTCATTGCACCATCATTGCATAGAGCAGTTAGCCCTCTTATTATGCATGAGGAGTACCGTTCCCTAGTTTTAATTCTATCAAAAACTTGGTGGACCCATTCACTATTCTAAGGTGATCTGTTATTCATTGCACTTTATTTTGATATGTTCACTTCAGTGGCATTAAATTTAGTTCTTGTGCGTGATCTTGCCATACCTATGCCACACTCCTATTTTGGAAAAAAATTAGAGTGTTTTGTATTGTTACCTCCTTCATCTTTCACTATGGAATGGGTATACTTCCATTACACCATTAGTGTTCTTCTTTAGGCAAAGGGAATAAACATTATTCAATATAGATGGATCTTATTTAGTCTTCAGGCAGAGGATCTCATTAGTGACATTCATTATTTTATGAGGTCTATTATAGGTAGCTTCAACATCTTCTATGGTGTATTATTAGTTATCCTTCCTTTATGTTTTTTGTTAGTTTTACATTCTAGAGGGATTTTTTCCTAATGGTTTTATCTTTTTCCCCACTTTATGGGAGTTGTATTTTGCTTGGGTCCTTATCAGGCCTTACTGTCAAGACCTAATTCTTATACCCACCTAAGATATGATTAAAGGGGTGGGAGTGTTGGTGTATACTTGTATCCCACTAGGTTTTATCTACATAGTTTATTTTAACTTACATAGTTAATTCTAGGTCATTATTGAAAGTTTATCCTACATGGATGAGGATGTTGAGAAATGTCTAACTTTCACCTATAAATGTACCTTTTCTATTACTTTTATGGTTAATAAAAAATACTCTTTCTACAACTTATATTTAGTGAGATATGTTATTTTCTCTTTTGGATTTTAAGATTTTATGTGTGTTCTTTATACATGGTCTTCATGCATTCTTCATTGTTTAGTTGATATTAACACCATCTAACAGGACTAAGAGATAAATAAATAGGAAGAAAGAGATAGTGTATGCCAACCTTTAGGAAAATAGAAGGGTCTAGAATATCAATGAACATCTATGTTATATATTTTCCAAGTGTATAATATGGAGGTGCTATATAATTTATAAATAATGTCTACATAGTGGTATCATAGCTATGGTAAAGGAGAAAGGGAGAGACAAAGCATGTAGAAGAAAAAGAAATCATTTGAAAAGCTCCTCAAAAATTTCAAGGTATTTATTTCTACATAAATTAATTATTTATTTATTTTCATAATTTTTAAAACATAGCTTTGTACCACCACCAATGCTCTAAAAAAATCAAATTTTAATAGTCCAACATTGAGTTATACACCTTGGAAATCACATAATTGATATAATTTTAATGTTGTATGGCCTAGGAAGTATTTTTCAAAGCCAAAAATCATTCTAAGTTATTTTTTAAACCTTGTAAATGATTTTTAAAACCCACAACATTCTAGACCTCTAATTTTAAAGCCTCAAATTAGTTTAAACCATGTTTATTGTTGTCTATGGTCAACAAATTCATTTTTATAGCCTTATATGACCCATTAGAAACCATAATTTCCACGTTCACTTTGAAATTACATTTTTGTAGCATTCTAAACCTCACAAATGTATTTGTATGGTTCGTATGTATGTATTTGAAGGTTCTAATAGTGGTTTTCAAGTATTTGGAGGATTCAAAGTAGATTAAATGCATGAGTATGACCAAAATCCCCTCCTATTGCACTTGCACAACATTTGAAGTAGCACTATGGCATGTTACACAAAGATATAACACAACATATAAAAATTATGTCCTTGGACACTTAATTTATTAAATTTAATCTATTAAAAATTATTATGATCAGTGCACCTCCTAGAAAAGTGCAAAGTTAAGTTTTTACATGCAAGTAAATAACAGGGCAAAAGATTTTACATGCAAATTTTATTTTTTTTGAATATATATATATATATATATATATATATATATATATATATATATATATATATATATATATATATATATATCAAATTACTTGTAGTAGAATTGGAAGATAGTTTTTTATAAGGTATGTGTAAAAGGAGAACTTTCAAGGTGTAGATATTAAAATTAAATATTTATATTATATTAGTTTTTTACATTTGACAAACACTAATTGAACATATACCCTTCAATTTTAGACCTTCCCACCCTTAAAAGTTTTACATTCACCATATCATTATATTTCATTATTACCGTATAGTTCGGCCCTTATAAAACTAGTAATCAAAATTTCATATATATTTTTTATTTTTGAAAAAAAATGAAAAAAATGATATAATAAGTTTATTTTAAACACACATATTCAAATTACTTGTAGTGGAGTTAGAAGATAGTTTTTTGTAATGTACATTTAAAGGGAGAACTCTCAGGTTATAGATACAAAAACTAAATATTTAAATTATTTTAGTTTTGTACATTTGACAAACATTAATTGAGCATGTACCCTTTAGTTTTATATCTTTTCACCCTTAAAAGTTTTACATTTTCCATCTCACTATGTCTAATTACTTACCATATAGTCAGACACTTATCAAATTAATAACCCAGATCTCATATATTATATAAAGAGATTACAACCTGATTTATATTATTTACTACCAGTTTCATATCTTTAACTATTTTTTATCTTTATAGACACCATCGATCAAAGAGGGACATATCTAAATCTTTATCTAACAAGGGTACCATGTGCCAAGTCTCTGCAGGAGTTAATATATTTTTCCTTTGTTTGTTATTCAATTATAGAATCATTAGAGCATTGGCTCTTGAGAATCAATGACAATATTTGAAACTACTATTATAGTATATATTAATTTTCTGAAAATAATGCAATCAACTGAACTATCCATGAAAGATAATTTCATGTTTAATAAATATGCCCTCGTGCATACATTTCCCTCCACAACATACACTAGCAAGAAACCCTCAAAATTCCATTCTTAAATAGTCAAATTTAAATCAAATAATAAAATTGGTGATTCTTCTACTTATAAAAACTCAATCAATGTCAATGACCTCTCTAACAAACTTAAAATTACAACATTGCATCCCAAACCAACAAGAGAAAGCCAAAGAAATATGGTTGTTGAACACCCAATAATAAACAAAATTACTCATTTGGAGTCATAATGATTTTTCCTTTATTCCAAAATTCATTGTGCTTTCCAACATCGTACATAACAATAAAAACAACTATTATCCTTAAATATCTAATTCTAATAAGACCACTAAATTAAAGCTTCATTCAATTTCCCACTAGATCCATAAAACCAACCAATGCTCTCACCCTTAAATTTATATCCCAAAAATCTATTTTAATGATCATAAACAATAAGTCTACAATCAAATGATAAGATTCGTCAAATTGATTTTTATCATCCATCTAATCCATAAATCAAATTAAAAAAATTTATACATGAATCCGACTGTAGTCATCCTTTGAGTTGTTCATTTGGGAAACTTTAGATTAGTCATAAGTATACTCAAGAATATGTATCTTATGAATGTCGTGTATCTTTTACAGGATAATGTTTGTAACCTTGAATTCTTGCACCCTTTTTAACATCAGACATTGGCTTAGATAATATACATTAAAAAAGGAACCCAGTCCCCTTCCAAGCTCCCACAAAAATATGTTAAGACATGATAAACAAAATCACACAAGCCAGACTTGGCAACGACATGACACGCCCGATGATAACAATTGAGAAGCAAAGAGTTAACCAAAAAGACTAACTTAAACTAATTACAAATTTTCATAGTTAGCTTTGAAGTCAATTTCATAACTAGTTTAAAACATGGCAATAACTAGGCAAAGGATTCACTCTATTTCTTTTGTTAGAGAATCAAGAGAAGCTCAGGAATAGAAGACCACTTGGGAAGATTATTACAACTATGATTTCAAAAAACATGTATTGCATGATACTCCACAGAAATGATTGTCTATAGAGAGGTCGTATATAACCATTTCCTTAGACTATTTAATATTTTTTGTCCGATTGCTAAAATAAATAAAACTTCTTTTAGCTTTTACATGACTTGTAAAATAAAGAACAGCAATTGTTTTTCATTTTATAGATATTTTTGAAAATAAGTTTAATCATTCAAAAAAACATCGTACATAAATTAAAGATCAGTATTTACATATTAGATATATCAACAAAATGTGACCCCTTTGTAATCCCTATTTGTTCTAATTTCTTAAAGAACTTCACATTTAAAATATATATATATATATAATATTATAAAAGTCTATTTTAATCTGACAATTTTAGTTTAATAGTAAGTATTCTTTTAAATGATAAACCATGGACATGGAATGTGATCTTGCATATTTATAAAAAAACCTTCTTTTCATAATATTTAAAAATATATATATATATTATAATTATTACAAACTATAAAATTGTAAAATTTCTGACCTTATTTATAAAGTTCATAGCTCATGTCCAATTTGTTTGAAGGAAAAGACTTTGTTTTCTTTATACAATTTATTCACAAATAATAAGACATGCATCAATAAAAGCATATATTTAATGGATAGTTTAATTTTTACATTTAAAGAAGTTATTGGAAATAAAGAAGTATTATTCTCTGTGCATTGATGGTTTGAAACTGGTTAGAAAATTAAATTTTATGCAAATGTAAATAGTAATTTAGGATCTATACCAAAGATAATTTTGTCAAGACGTTCATTTGCCATGTATTCTAAAACCAAGATACTTTTGTTTCTTTGTGTGCAGTACCCAAGCAACGTAACAAGATTGCGGTAATGGACTCCACTGATAACCTCAATTTCTGTTAAGAATGCCTTCTGGCTTCATTCGATTCATGTGCAAACAACCTCTTCACAACTATTTCCCTTCCACTTAGCTGTTTACCCTGAAAATTTTCCAAATATTTCAGTTAGTAGTCACATTAAATGGAGTTTTGCATTATTATTAAACTAAATTGATCATTGTAGGGTACCTTAAAAACTTGGCCGAAGCCCCCTCGGTAATATTGTTCTTGGCATCGAAATTTTAAGTTGCTTCTCTAAGCTCATTACAATCAAACTTCACAGCTTTTCCCCTTAATTCTAATTCCAGCTCTGTCTGCCGAGGGCTTTGTGAGCATAGAATATAAAAATACATGGCATAATATTGACAAAAATGAAAAAGGAATCACCTGCCCGATCTATCTTGGGCCTTTTAATTCCAAATTTAGGTTGCTTAAGTTTGTAACGCGTAAAGAAAGCGACCACCATTACAACAGTAACTACTAATATAATGGCTGTAGTGTTCGATTTCAATCCTTCACCTCTTCCAGCAATAGATTTAATGCTGCAAATTTTATGTGCGCACGGCCTTACAATTCAACCCTAAAACAAAAGAATGAAATATTTGTCCGAGTTTAAGTTAAGTTACCGACAATTCCAGTGGTAGAGAAGAAAGAATATGTGGCGTATCACAAATAGCAACCGGCTTGGAGTGCATCACCTTTCGTACATGGAAGGCAGTTGTGTATCTGATTCGAGGCTTCCCTCAGACATGTTTGGCATCTCTGGTTTGTAAGAGAGGTCCAGCACTGAGCAAGGGCATATATCTTCGTGGATGAAACCGATTCCACGTTAGTCCATGCAATGTCAAAGCTTTTATTATTAGGCGATTTGCCAACGACCTTGGTAAGCAAGTTCCGCGTTATCTTAGAAAATTTGTGGGCGCTGCTATTGGAGGAAGAAGTGCAATTTATAGAGGAACGGTCATCTACGTATTGAGTGAAACAGGTGTCCACAAAGAGACGTCCTCCATTTTGGGATGCCCCTTAGAATCGGTTCCGAAATCGGTGTTTGAGATGCTGTTAGCAAAGGAGGCGAAGAGGAAAGCGAGATTTATTTTCAAAACAGTGGCGTTTGTAAAGTAGAAAGGACTACAACTGTATAGGCCATCTGTATCGCCTGCCATGGCCTCCATATACATGGTGGTGGTGAGTGCCATGGTTGGAAATTTATATTTACTCGTCACTGTTGCATAATTTTGTCCGTGAGACCATTGAAAATTCTGTTAATTGTAATTATTGTTATGTTAATGTATGTTAAGTTGAGTATCAATAAAATAACCTCTATAATTAATAGTAATTACAAAAGTATTCTTTTTAGAGATTTTTTTACCATTCATGGGACAATAAGTATTCTGGTTACTTTTATGATGTCATCAATTTGCACCTTAATAATATCTTAATAATTAGTACCAATCAAAATATTATTAAATATCATTATTCATAATTTTTGTTAATAAATGTACAAGTTAACTATTAGAAAACTTCTAATATTTCTATCCACAAAAAATAAATAGTTTTGATTGTTGGAGAAAACATATTTTAATCTAAAGTTAAAGGAAAATGATTTCTTTAATTATCCCTTTGAGACTAATATCTAATCTTCCCCTAGGCATGGATTGTCTCATTGTGATAGTGGCAGTAAAGAACGCTGGGCAGCGCTCCAGTAGGACAAGTTCCCACCCCTGACATGTGCCATTTCTCTACCTCAGCAGAATTCTGAGTAGCCGCAGCAAACTCAAGAGCAACAGAATGATGGGTGGGAGCCTCTTACCTTGGATGAGGACCCTTATGTTGATGGTAGGTGGGGAGGGAAGCCTCAAGACCCTCCGTCGCCTCCACCACCTGCTACCATGTTCTCTGTTGCTGCTTAAGAAGTTGTTTGTTTTGTGGAGTTTTATCCTTTTTTAATAGTTAGTGCACACGTGTTAGCTCTGTTGACCAATATGAACTTCTAGTTGTTTCTGCTACTTTTCCGAAGCTTTTTTAGCCCTATATAATTTTTCGGATGTGACTTTTCCACCCATCTTTTTTGTATGACTAATTATATGTTATTTTGTAAAGTCATTTTTATATAATAAAATACGCTTTCAATATATATATATATATATATATATAATCTTCAAAAAATTTACAACTTTTAAATAAAATATTTAAATACAATAAAAACACTTTAAAACTAATTAAAAAAATTTGATTTATAATTTTTTTTTTAACTTTCAAACATCTTATATATATTTTTTACCATTTTAAAAATTTATGGATACTTCAATCTATAGTTCTCTTAAAATAATTTTCATAACACTCACTAAATATAATATTTTTGCAGCTGCGATACCGTACGACCAAGTCGATACTTTACCATAAGCAAAATTTATGCCATACCTGCGAGCGTAACTTGCACCTTTGGGGGCAACTGTTAACAAATATCACTAACAAAACTGTGTGATATCCGTCGTTATGAATGTTTTTGTTTAGTCCATTTAGATCGAAGACAAGTATTCGGGAACGGACTTCGGTCTTTTAAATATTTAAAAAATCTGTAGAGACCATTATCAACAGAATTTTGCAGCTAAACAAAATTGTATCTCTTTAAAAATGACAGTTTGGAATGAATTGACGCCATTCCTAAAACTGATTAATTCTTCCATCTACGGGGAATGATCAATGTTGCACAATGCACACGCAAACGTTTCCGATTAATCAGACATTTTTTATTAAAGAATTTAGTGCCAGTCATTGGCAGAAATTGAACTAGGAAAAATGCTAATGAACGGCCAACCTCAAGAATAGGATCCTATTATGAGATAAATAAACTCCAACAAGTGCTCTTGAACAAGTCCAGCCTTTGAACGGATTGATTCCTAAGCAATAAATTGGTGATTCAAACTTTTGGACATATCAGATACAACGATATTAAAAAATGGCAATGCAACCGTGTAATTACAGAAGAAGAGCGGCGCCTCCGAGCAATGCAGCTGTAAAAATCGCCATTTTTTGCACGCCTGTGGCAGAGGCGGCTGATGAACCGCTGTCTTTTGGAGCTGGGCCTGCGGCATCACCACTGGGTGAAACGGTGGGGCTAGCCCCTGCTGAGGGCGTGGGGGCAGTACCTTCTTCTGAGGGGGAAGAAGACCGAGGTGTGGTAGCAACAGCAGGAACTGTTGATGGCGATACAGCGGGTGTTGTTGCCGGGGATGGAACCCGTGACATCTTGGGTGTTGCACTAGGAGAAGCTGCTGGAGCCTGCGCAATTGAATATCCCATCATCCCCATCACCAAAACAATGGCAAGGATTGCACTCAATTTTCCCATATTTTCTTCTTGCTTGTGGCCAAAGAACAAAAATTACAATTAAAAGCTTTGAGGGGTTTTTCCTTGTGAGAAAAAATATAAATGGCAAAAGATTATAGTTGAGATGCTGTAACTGTAGGGTGTGAAGACAAGACAGAGTGGAGTATTATATATACTGTTGAGGTTGGGCAGACAAATATGGCGTGTCCATAACAAGCCGTGTGGACCATTTCCCGAAAGCCTCTGTATTCGTCGCTTCCAAGGCTGTCGACTTTTCGTTACTTTGAAATAACAGGTAAGACGACCGAGTGAGCCAGAAAAATATGGCGCGCGTGGAACGTGGGTGTCACCGTCCTAACACGCCGTGTGGGCTATGACAATTTGATATAAAAACAATTTATGATATAGTAAAATATATATATATATATTTTGGAAAGGTGGTACTAAGGTAGTTTTATTATCTTTTAAAGTAAAAGGGTAGATAGAATGCATGTTGTTCACAAAAGAATTTATCAAATATATAAAGATGGCAAGTTGTTATTACATATTAATAACAAAGAAATAATATATAGAAATGCAAATACCAGCAAAAACATCAGAAATGTTGAAATAATATGTAAATAATATAACTTATGAGTTATCAAATGATTTACTACCAAAGAGAGACATTTGGTATCATATTGATTTGATTCTAGGATCAACTCTACCTAATGAAGCAACATATAGGACGAGTCCAACAAAAAACACAGAATTGAATAAGTAAGTTATTGAATTAATGAGACAAGGTATAGTAAGGGAGAGTATGAGTCCATGTACAACACCAACATTGGTAACTCCAAAGAAAGATGGAGGGTGAAAGATGTGTGTGGATATTAGAGAAATACATAATATTATCATCAAATACATATTTCTTATACCCCATTTAGATGATTGTTTCTATAGGATCAAAATATTTTACTAATATTGATCTAAGGAGAAGTTACTATTATATTTAGATTTGTGAAAGATATGAATGGAAAACAATATTCTAGACTAGTGATGGCTTATATGAGTGGATGGTGATGTAATTTGAATTATCTAATGCACCCAACACATTTATGAGAGTGATGAATACCATGCTACTAGATTACATTGATATGTTTGTGGTGGTTAATTTTGATGATATTTTGATATTCAGTAATAATAAATAAGAGCACTTAAGTCATTTAAAAATGGTGGTAGAGTTGTAAAGAAATGAGAAGCTCCATGGAAATATGAAGAAGTCAGGTTTATGTAGAATAATTTGATAGTTTTGGGGTTTGTAGTTTCAATAAATGATGTAAGAATAGACGAAGAAACTATAAAGGTAATTATTGAGTGGCTTATTCCAAAGAGCATCACAGAGGTAAAACGTTTTTATGGTTTAGAATTTTTTTTTACAGAAAGTTCGTTAAAATATTTAGTAGTATTGTTGCACCAATAACAAGTTGGATGAGAAGCAAAACATTTATGTACAAGGGTAAGAACAAAAAGCTTTCAATATTTGAATAAGAATATTACATAAAAACCTATTTTAGTATTACTAGATTTTAATAAAGTTTTTGATGTTAATTTTGATGTTTCACATGTTGGAATTAGTGTTGTGTTGAGTTAAAGAAGGTCAATAACAAATTTCAATGAAAAATTGAATAACATAAGAAATAAGTATTATATATATGATGTTCAATTTTATGAAATTGTACAAGCATTAAAACATTGGAGGAATTATCTAGTACCTAAGGAGTTTATTCTATTTACATATAATGAGGTCTTGAAGTATTTGAACACTTAAAAGAAGATAAGTAATAGACATGCAAAGTGAGTTATTTCTTGTACCCTGGATATAATTTTCTCTTGAAGCATAAATTAGGAAATCAAAATTAGGTAGTTGATGATTTGAGTCAAGAGAGTGACATTATTAACTACTACGCTAAGTGAAGTAGTTGGATTTGAAGTTATTAAGCAACTATATGATACTAATCCATATTTTTGCAAGATATTTGAGTAATACATGAATCCATCAACATGTGATACAAGTAATATTTAGGATGAATACCTTATACAATATGGTTATCTCTTCAAGGAAAAATAACTATGTATTCTAGTCAAGTCTTTAAAAGACAAAATTATAAGAGAAATGCATAGTGGTGGTTTTGCTAGACACTTTGATAAGAATAAGACAATAACTTTGGTGGAGAAGATGTATTTTTAACAAAATATGAAGAGAGATGTGGCAAGGTATGTTTCAATATGTAAAATATTTTAAGTGGTTAAAGGCCACACACATAATACATGATTATACTTGCTATTACCGGTTCTAAGAGGATCATGGACAAATTTGAGTATGTATTTTGTGTTGGAGTTAACAAACACAGAGAGATAATGATTCAAAATTTTTTTTTGTTATAAATAGGTTTTCAAAGATTCTTTTATTTTATTGAATTTAATAAAATCAAATATGCCACTAGAGTTGTATAATTGTGTTTTTAAGAATATTGTGAGATTCCATGATGTTTCAAAAACCATTATATCAAATAGGGATACAAAATTTCTACGTCATTTTTCTAGGACTATATGAAATAATTTGAGAACTAAGCTAAAATATATTAGTGCATATTACCCACAAATAATGGTCAGATAAAAGTTGTAAACATGAGATTGAAAAACTTGTTTAGATGCATAGTTGGAGAGAAGCCTAAGCATTGAGACTTGACTTTATCACAAGTTGAGTTTGTATATGATAGTTTAGTGAATAGATCAAAAATAAAGTCACCATTTCATATTATTTATGAGATAAATCGTATTGGTGTTTTAGATTTGGTACAATTGCTAATTTCAGAATAAGTTAGTGATGATGTAGAAGCATTTATAAATTATATACAATAATTGCAAGAAGTGAGGAGAAAGCTACAAGAAAGTAATGAGAAGTATAAAGTAGTAACATAAATAATAATAAGGTAAAATGTATTTTAAGAAGGATATTTAGTGATGTTTACTTGAGGAAAGAAATATTTTCAATAATCACAAACAAAAAAATAAATTACAAGAAAATTAGACCGTGGAGAATTGTGAAGAAAATCAATAACAATGCTTATGAGGTAAGTTTACCACATCATTTTGAAATCTATGCAATATTTATACTATATTCATGGACAATATGGTGAAGGGTAATAATATAAACAAGTAAATTAGAAGAAACATGTACTAAAGAAGAAGAAATAAAAGATAGTGCAGGTTTTGGATTATAAGATAATGCATACAAGGCAAATACATTATCATTAGTATTTGGTACATTGGGAAGGACTAAAACATGAATCTAACAGTTATATTATAAAATGGGAGATAAAAAAATTTACAATAATAAATGACAGGAGTATAATCAAAGTAAATTGTAGGAGCTATGTTTTCAATCAAAGGAGAATGTTGCAAAAACTAAATTTCTATAGACCAAACTTCCATAGGCCATAACATTTGATATTTAACTCTATTTAAGCTAACATTTTCACCAAAATGATGGTATCGAAGAGTATAATATGGTCTTAAACATTACTATGGGTTTAGTATCATTTTCAATAAAATTTTGAGCTATAAGTGATCATATAAGGATTCAAAATTAGATTTTACTATTTTTTTTGAGAATTTTAAAATTCTAAAAATTAGATATCTTTGTAATTAGATATGACCTTGATTTTAAATTAGTCCATTAATGTATATTTAGTATGTATAATTTATGTGGATATTTTTAGGCTCATATGAGCTTACATGCAAAACTTACTAAAAATATCAGTTGATAAACTTGCTTAAAAATGAAAGTTACTAAAAGTAAAAAAAAATTAAAAATAACATTGGTCGGTTGGCTTTAGGTATATTTTTATTGATTTAAATTTTTTAATTCTTCATGTCAACTTCAATTTCAATATGATCTTTATTTAAATAGACTTAGGTAATTCGTTATTCATTCAATGAGAATTAATAGAGAAGATTTCTTTAATGCAATTTATGAGGTTCATGCATATGGATATTTTTCTTAACTACTCTATGTATTCATCAAATTTTAATCATTTCTTGATGACACAAAATTAATTAAATAAAAGTTTAAATGGTATAAATAAATTAATTTATAATAATAATAATAATAATAATAATAATAATAATAATAATAATAATAATAATAATAATAATAATAATAATAATAATAGATCCGTAATGTGGTGGATATTCCACTCACAATTCATCAATATGAATCATATTAACACTCATAACACCTACATGATTATTTTTCTACTGATATACATAACTTTGCTTAAGAATTGTCTTATACATTATTGAAAAAAATAATATAAAATAAAATGCAAGTAAAAAGAACACACAAAACAAGATAACACAATAATTTATCTTAGACAAACTCAATATGAAAAAACTCCTCCAATGTGTGGTGTTTACTCCTCTTTCTAGTATATCATTAAACTTTCAACAAATCTCATATGTATGACCACCAACATTAAATTGCCAAAACTATTTTATACATTCCCCATTAACGACAAAACTAACATGCAACCTAGTTTTATTTTAAAAACCATTTGAAAAGGAAGAAAATCCCATTATTACATCCATCTCAAGCTAACGGACTTGGGAACAAGCATATATATAAAAGTGGCTTGGGCCATACAAATTTAGTTTTTGAACCTTTGAAAAACACAAATTTAGATTCAAAACTTATTTGGCCATACAAATTAGATTTTAGAAGCTTTCAGGTATTAGATTTTAGAAGCTTATATATATACTTCAAATGGCTTATTCAAAGCTTCACATTCTCAATCTATTCCAATCTCTTTAATACACACAACCACTTCAAAATGTGGTTCTTATATTATTGTTAGGACCACACAAATGTAAAATAGAAGATTACATTTTATAAATTTAATTATATTTTTACAAGAAGATAAAATATCATTATTAGTTATATTTACAAAGTACTAAAACTTTTAATAAGCTTTCACACAGTGGTTTGACTATAGGAGTCAACTAACTTTTAATCCATAAAATAACTAACTTAATAATAGTATTAATTAATCTACTAACAAACTAAGCTACCAAAGAAGTTTATATACCCCAATAAATTAACAAGTTAATAAACATAAAGTAAATAACTTTGGATCATATGACCTAACACCAACATTTTTCATCAATATGTCTCGATCAAATGTATCTTTATCCATTTAGACACCCATCTCTCAAAATTCATTGGTATACTTCTACAATCTTTTTCCTTGTTGTCTTCTCATATATTTTTAAACAATAGACCCTCCCTTTCCATTAAAAATAGGACAAAATCTTATTTTAATAAATAAATAATCTCATCCAATTTACTTATTGGTGGTTGTTTCATCACAAATAAAAAATGAATATAAATTTAAAACCAAGTTAAAAAAAATGATAGGTTAATTTAAACCTTTTTGAAATAAATATGTTTCCTCTCATATAATATAATGTAGAATGAATTATATCTCAAGTTTAGCTTCTATGCAATCACCTCAACTTCATATGGATGGATTATAATATTTGTTTTAGTTTTTTAGTGGAAGTGGATCTTGCCTCATATAGGGTTTTTACTCAACTTCATATGGATGGATTATAATATTTGTTTTAGTTTTTTAGTGGAAGTGGATCTTGCCTCATATAGGGTTTTTACTCATGATCGAGAGCTTCCAAATTTTCATATGCTATCAAAACTGCCATATAAATGCATAACTTTGCCATAAGATCTCTCATAATAGCTTCCAACTTATCAATCTTACCTATGGAAAAAGAGATTTGTGAAACATCCTCTTCCAAATTATAAAACTATTTTTGGATTGGAAAAGATTATTCTTCATACAAATAAGACATGCTTATAACTTATTTATTCCAAATCCTTTGTGAAACATCCTCTTCCAAATTCTAAAACTATTTTTTGATTGGAACCAATTCATCTATCCCAGTAACACCTTTTTCCCAAATAACATGCATAAAGATCAAAACATGTTTCACAACAAACCATACATAATAAAATCAAACTAATATAAAATAATTTAAAAAATATGTTACCAAACTTTTTACATAAAAAATAAAACAAAATATAATATTATTCTGATTTATAATTTGATGGATAGTCCACTCACAATGCATCAATACAAATCCTTTTCAAACTTCTAACACATGCATGATTATTTTTACACTGTTATGAGGTAGGATGACAAAGTGTTCTCCCGAAACGTAGGTGTATTACTGAGGGTGGGCATTGAGGTAGAAAATTATGCCGCGAGTGGAACGTCGCTGCAACCATCCTAACATGCAATGTGGGCCATTTAAATGTCCATGCATTCTTCGGTTCAAAGGTTCTATACTTTCTGTTAGGTAAGTCGACTGAGTGTTCGCCTGTGAAAGGTGATCTATACGAATGTGGGGTTAAGGTGGATCGATGGATGCCATTGAATTTCCATCCATCGATGATTGTTGGTGTTTTTGATTTAAATTTTAATATTCAACATGTTTAACCCTCTCGTGTGAGTAACTTAATATCATCTCTAGGAATAAACATCAAACTAACTCATTTTTTCCTTTCCCTCTCTTCTCCCTCCCTTTATTTTTATATAAAAGTTATAAACCAGAAAAGAGGAACGCTCAATAAACATATTCATTCTACAATCATATAAATTCAAAGGAGAAAAGCGGAGGAGATGTGTATGCATTTATTACTCAGAATTCTCTTGTTTCAAATTTCAATAAATTTTATTTGTATAATTATCAATACTAAAATTCTCACAATATTTTATACATATTTTATTAATAACAAATGTAATATAAAATTTACTTTTATTTTTAGAATCATTCGAAAAGGAAAATACAAATGTTTTCATCCATCTCAAGATAATGATCTTTAAAACAAGCCTTATATTTTTTGGATTGGAAAGTAAAACAAACCCCCTCAAGTAACTAAATCTCTTACATATTTCATCAAAATGTCTTGATCAAATGCATTTTTAGCCATTTGGACCTCCAACTTTTAAAGTTCATTGGTATATTTATACACTTTTTTCCCTTGTTATTGCCTAATATATTCTCAAACAATAGGCCTTCCCTCCCCATAGAAAATAAAACAAAATTTTATTGTAATAAAAAAATAAACTCATCTGATTTACTTATTGGTGGTTGCTTCTTCACAACTAAAGAATGAATATAAATTTAAAATGAAGTGAATATATGATTGGTTAATTTCAACTTGACGAATTAAATGTGTTTCCTCTCATTAATATAATGTAAAATGAATTATATCTCAAGTTGAACTAGACAATGATCTAGCTTTTGTGGATTCACCTCACCTTCATATAATTGATTTTTTATCTTTGATTCATGTTTGAATAGAGGTGGAGCTTTCCTTATATGGGGTTTATCCTCATGATTGATAGATTATAACACTTTGCTTGCCATCACAACTTCCATAGAAATGCATAAATTTTCCATGAGAACCTCACAATGGATTTCAACTTCACAATCTTACCCATAGAAAGAGAGATGTAAAAAAAATCATCTTCCAAGTTACTAAATGGTTCTTATATTGTAAGGTATTCTTCTTCATAAAAAAAAGGGCCATGCCTCTTACTTGTTTACTAAAAATACATTTGAAAATATATTGATGCAAAAGAACCAAATCACCTATCCCAATAATGCTTGTTGCTCGAGTAATAAACATAAAAATGCAAATATGTCACACAATAAACAAAACACAATGGAGCTAATCCAATCTAACACAATATAGTGTAAATGTGTTAGCAAACCTTTTACAAAAAGAGGAAAACCAAATATGATATTAATCTGATATGTAATTTGGTGGATAACCAACTCAAAGTTCATCAAATCTTATTCATAATTCTAACACATGCATGATTGTTTATCTTTTGATATGAATTAATTTACTTAAAAAAGGTTATAAGGTGTAGTAAAATAAATGAACTAAAAACAAGAAGTAAGTTAATAAAAAATAAAATAAAATAAGATAATATGTGAGTTTATGTTATGGAAACTAAAATGACAAAACTTTAGTAGAACAAGGTGCTTACTCCTTTATGCTCCACTATATCAGTCTAGAGTATAGTGTTACTACCATCAAGTTGTCTTCATGGGAAATATTACATTAAAATAAACCTAAAATATTATACAAATATCAATCTCTCTATAAAATTATGATATTGTTATCAATATTTAACTGTGTAGTTTTTCGAGTCAAATTCATTGACCCATTTTCATGAGTAGTGGTTCACACGAACCCATCTCTCATGAGAATGAATGGTCCACTTAGTAGTCATTGAATTTAGGTGATGCTCACATGGGTGAAGCATTATGCCTCCTTGGGAGGTCACCCATCCCAATACTACTCCAACTCAAGAATTCTTAACCATCAAATAGGGTATGAAGCAAAGTGAGCTTAACCTTGGAGTTTCAGCTAAGTGGGGTTAATCTTGAAGGAATCTCTATGGTTAAGCGCATTTGAGTTGGAGTAGTACTGGGATGGGTGACCTCCGAGAAGGTCCAATGCTTCACCCCTGTGAGCATCACCTAGATGCAATGAATGCTAAGTGGACCATTCATTCTCATGAGATACGGGTTTGTGTGAACCACTACACATAAAATATGGGTCAATGAATTCGACTATAGTTGAACCCTAGTAGCAATATCATAATTTGACTCGGTGTGGAAAATGCTTCCTACTCTCTATAAAATGTTCTTAATTAATTTTACAATTCCAAACAATCAACATAAACTTGGAAAATAATAAAATTAACATTCATGGACTCTATACTTTCAACTACACTATTAAACCCAACTTCTATTAAATTTCCTAACCTTTTCCAAATATCATTATTTTAAAAAAAACTTGGTATTAAGAGGTACATTAATTATCTAGGAAATTAAATTGAAGTATTTTATTTTTTTAAATGAACAACATTTGTAACTATTAATCGTTTGGATTCATGTCATGTGATTTCCTCACAATCCATGACACCATTAACAAGCTTCTCTAAAAATATGAGATGCGACTCTTATTTTCTCTAAAAATTTACAATTATATGTGAAAATATAGAACTAATTTCAAAGTGTTTTGATCACCCCAAAAGTCCCTCTATATTCATAAACTCATCATATACCTTTCTAATTGAATTTTTTTTATGAATTATATTCCAGATATATCTTAAAATCATTTATTACATAAACGAGAACTAAACATAATAAACTTACATGGAACTACTAAATCCCGAATTAGATTTCAGTAATACACATGGAAAAATGAGAAATGAAAATAATTATCTTACATGGAACTACTAGATCCCAATGAGAAATGAAAATAATTATCTTACATGGAACTACTAGATCCCAAATTAGATTTCACTAACACACATGGAACTAACTAAAAAAGAACAATTTATGACCCTGTTTAAATTAGTCTAATATATAGAATTCATGAAATTCTTGACGAAAGAGACAGAGTACTTTATTTTAACATTTAAATATTAGTTTAGTCAATCTTGTGTTAAAATTAAGTGATTAAAATTGAAGGTCTTGTGTTTTTCATTTAATATATGCATGCACTAATAACTTTAAGCTTTCACCTCCAATTATTTTGGCTGACCAAACACAGATCATTAATCATTCATAACACCTAAATAAATGCACACATATACTGCATGCAAGTGCTCATTGCCATTGTAATTAAAAATAGTTATATGAATTATAAAGTAACAAAGATAATTTAATTATCGTGTAAGTGGTTCCATAATGTATGTTTCTAAACTTTCCCATGAGAGAAGGGAGCAAAACGGAGAGGAGTATGCAATCTACCAACGGAGAGGAGGAGAATCCAAGAAAAACAACGAACACATGATGATGAAGCCATGGGAGCTTGAATGAAAAGGAAGCTAAATCATTGCCAAAATACACAAAGAAGGAAGGGAAATATGATCAGGAGACCTATTGACGATCAACTCACCAATGTTCAAAAGGCAATCAAACTGCTCCAAGAAAACCTTCATGGATTATCATGTGAGCATTCAGCAATCGCAAAATGTCTAAACCAGCCCAATTATCCTGATTTCCCACTTCCAAAATTTCTCAAAGCGCAAGAAATAAACATCAAAGGGTAAAGAGGGGGCTACCCCCACCCAATTCTTCATCACTGAGCATGGGTTAATATTTGATTGTTATATATATTATAACTAACAAACTTTGTGATATCCGTCATTACGAATGTTTGTGTTTCATCCATTTAGAATTAAGACAAGTATTTGGGAACGGACTTAGGTTTTTAAATTATTTGAAAATTATGTACAACACACAGGCCATTATCAAAAGAATTTTGCAGCTAAACAAAATTGTATCTCTTTAAAAATGACAGTTTGGAATGAATTGACGCCATTCCTAAAAATCATTAATTCTTCCATCTATAAAATAAACAATGCACACGCAAACGTTTCCGATTAATCAGACATTTTTTTATTAAAAATTTATTGCCAGTCATTGGCAGAAATTAAACAAGGAAAAATGCTAATGAACGGCCAACCTCAAGAATAGGATCCTATTATGAGATAAATAGACCACAAGAAGTGCTCTTGAACAAGTCCAGTCTCTCAACAGATTGCTTCCTAAGCAAAAAATTGGTGATTCAAACGTTTGGAAATATCAGATACGACAGTATTTAAAAATGACAATGCAACCGTCTAATTACAGAAGAAAAGCGGCGCCTGCGAGGATTGCAGCTGCAAAGATAGCCATTTTTTGCACGCCTGTGGCAGAGGCGGCTGATGAACCGCTATCTTGTGGAGCTGGGCCGGCGGCATCACCAGTGGGTGAAACGGTGGGGGCAGGCCCTGCTGAGGGCGTGGGGGCAGTACCTTCTTCTGTGGGGGAAGAGGACTGAGGTGTGGTAGCAACAGCAGGAGCTGTTGATGGCGATGGCGATACAGCGGGTGTTCTTGCCGGAGATGGAACCGGTGACATCTTGGGCGTTGCCGTTGGAGAAGCTGCTGGAGCCTGCGCAATTGAATATCCCATCATCCCCATCACCAAAACAATGGAAAGGATTGCACTGAATTTTCCCATATTTTCTTCTTGCTTGTGGCCGAATAACGACAATTACAATTAAAAGCTTCGAGGGGTTTTGACCTTCTGAGAACAAAAGGTAAATTAATTGATAGTGAGGCAAGAGATTTATGATTGAGATGGTGGAGGGTGTGAAGAGAGGAAGGAGTGGAGTATTATATAATATATTGTGGAGGGTGTGAAAAGAGGAAGGAGAGGAGTATTATATATATTGTTGAGGGTGGGCAGACAAATATGGCGTGTACCATGTCCAAACAAGCCGTGTGGACCATTTCAACAGTGTAATCTTTCCCGAAAACGCCTCGGTATTCGTCGCTTCGAAGGCTGTCGACTTTTCGTTAGTTGAAATAACAGGTAAGACGACCGAGTCTGAGATGCCAATAAACTTTTATTTTTATTCATTGCGGTGTGGGCACTGGCGCGCGTGGAACATAAGACTCCGTGTGGGCCATTTAAACGTCCCTGCATTCTTCGGTTCAAAGGTTCTAGAGTTTCCGTGGAATATATGGGACATGATATTGAGTTTATGAAATATATATACAATTCATAATAGATGATTGTAGGGGTTTAAAGCTAGAGACTAGATCTACTTGTTAAGGATGGTGATGGGCTATAATAACTTAAACATTTGTGACCTCTTTATGTTGAGGAGAATGAGCTTAAGTTAAGGGAAGGGCAGTTTAAGCCTTTAGTTACTGCTAAAGTTAACACTAAAATCTGTTTTGATGAGGAAGAGCTTTGACTAATACTAGAGAGGGAAAATTGGCTCTCTACTAATGGGATGATTTGTCAGTTAAATGGCTTCTGGGCTAGCCTTCCAAACTTCCATGATTAAATAAGGAGACATTAACAAGCTTTAGTATTTGACAATATCTAGAGGAGTTGTGTATAAGATTCCTATGGCGACATAAACATTGTGTTTTGACATGCAATGGATGGGTTGTTACCCCATATAGCAGCCCCTGAGTATTGTCCAAGCTTTCCTTGATTGTCTGGAAGCATGTATGTCTGCCATATCCATATGATTTTCCCTAATGAGATGTTAAGCCTAACCAAGGTTCCTATGAAGGTGGACATTCCTCTATGCTCTAAAATTCATGTAAAACCAAGAGTTGCCTTGAATACATACAATATTTTAAATGCCTAAACATCATTTCAAAGTCCAACAGACACAATTAAAATCTATCACGAAATCTAGATGGCACATTTTGCATGAAGGTTTGGAATTGGAATGTTGACGATTGTTGGCACAAATCATGCCCAAGTATAATATGAAAATGAGTTTTCATCAGCAAAATCCAACCACCCATAGTTTTTCTAACCTTGGCTAAATATTTCAATTTTAAACATGTAGGGCAATTTTTACTATTTTCTATTTGATTATAGAAAGAATCAACATCCAATTTGTGGATCGAATCAACAATGAAATGACGTAGATGTGGAGGAAATGTATTGAAGTTATGGAGTTGATCTTGTTACCTTCATTACAATT
Source organism: Torreya grandis (assembly GCA_037957365.1). NCBI lineage: Eukaryota > Viridiplantae > Streptophyta > Pinopsida > Cupressales > Taxaceae > Torreya > Torreya grandis. Next base: position 803,531 of record JARHVA010004900.1, on the reverse strand, counting down.
GAAATGAGTATTTATGCTTTTTTAAAGTGCATGTCACATAAATACATAAGAAAACATCATTATATTATATATAATATATTAAAATAATCAATATAATAAAACATAAAATATATGAAATAATAATATTTATTTCTAAATATATTAAAATACATATTATATAATCTAATATAATATTCAAATATATATCACATAATATAATATTTATGTGATATAAATAACAAAATTATATATAAAATATTTACAAAACATATTTAAAGCGACAATTAATTAAAACATACAACAAAAATGCATAAGCATTGTAACGAGAAACTACTCAGTTTGGTACCTACACGTAGCCAATGACTCAACAAGTGTACGCTCACTGTTCCTCATCAAGGCATTTCTTGCATGTTCTTCATGTATTCATCTATTATTTGTGGAAGGCCTACTTCTATTCACTTTTCATAATATAATCTAAATTATAGCATCTATTAGATTTTGTAGTTTGCTTTCGAATAGGTGGGGAAAGCCAAATGGCCAATCCTGAGATATTGTCATGGTTACGACTGCAATGGTAGATTTTTCTTTAGGTAATATGTGTATACATTAAAGATATGATGGATCCTCATGAAGGGAAGAAGGTCACAGGGTAGACAAGATTTTTATTGGTCTCAAACAGACTGAAATGGCATTCTTCCTCTTCCCCGTGCTTCCCATTTTCATTGAAAAATGCAAAATGTGTCTCAATGGTTCGTCCAGGTCTTTTTGTCATTCTGACACCAGACAAAACATTCTTAATTAGATTATTGTTGTAAGTCTAGGCATTTTCCATGGGAGTCACACCGTTGCATGTAGAAGACACCCCACTTTGAGTAACAAAAATTGAAATATTGGGTTGTCTTAATTTTTCTATGGCTAATTTAAAAAGAGTCGACAAGGGTCTTGAACAAGCTCTTGTACCTTCAGTCACCATCATTCACGACAACATTTGTAGATCTGAACAATGCATAGTCTGCATAAATTTATTTTGTGTCACCTTTGTAGTTAAAGTATGGATAGACCTGGGCCATGAAGAGTGAGCCATTATCTACCATAAACTTGGGGATAGCGATCATGGTGTACTTGATGTCATTGATAAAGGCTCCCAGAGATGGAGGATATTAACTTGACAAAATAGTTGTTGCATGTGTTGTGGATACATTTGTGTTCTATAGATTGGCGTTATGGACTGTAGTCTGAATGTTATGCATTACAAGCAGTAGATGTGAAAGAGATTGAAGATTTTGAAAAACCTCATTTCCAACTGCAATGTATTTGATGTTTGTGGATAGATAGAATGGGGGAATGTTATCGTTCACCCATCCGGTTGTCACAACCTAGTCATTTGCTATCTTATGAAGCTCATCCTTGCCAACTCCTACGCTCACTTCGATTCCATAATTCTTTAACGTCTGTTGTATGTTCTAACTCACATCGTATAATCTAATATTTCCTCAGTTACTTGATATGACCTCCACCTAGTTTGGAGGAGGAAAAATGTTTTTTAAAAGCATTTCGTAACAGACTCCTATTTTATCACCATCTTCAAAGTATAAAAACAAAATCTAAGCCATCCGTGTGGCAGACAAGGATCCAATCTAGGGATGAATCTAAGGTTTGTTCCCCACAGTAAACAATTCCTCCAGCATAATTAATACTCAAGCCGTAAAGTTTTGATAGAGATTATAAAGTTATATAGTAGAAAAGGAGAATGTTGAATAAACATATTCACTCGGCAATCGTATAAAACTAAACGCAAAAAAGAAGATATGAGTCTGTATTTATTATTCACATCTCATAAGGAGTGGGATGATTGAAATAATGATCTAGTCACATGCTTTGAGAACATTTTAATAATAGTAAGGTGTTATAGTTATATATGGGATTCCTCTATGTTTAAATTATAATGGGAAAGAGCACATGCATTTAGCACGTGTGCACATTTGTGTCATTAATGATTTATATTGGGTCATGTTAAATAGTTAGAATTGGGAGCTTAATGTTTTCAGCATGTGTATGTTAAAGGTTGACGAAAGACTTTTTCAAATATTTATGTGGAAACTAAATTTTTGAAAGACAAACTTTTGGAGGTTAAATTTTTTTTGATCCATAATTTTGTTTGAGCTCTCATTTTATTTTTTATCTTTATCGAATTTCATTGTTTAAAAAAGGGAATGCAATTATAATAGATAAAAAATGTTTCATCAAGTTTTCTATACGAAAAAACTTACAAGCATGAAATATGATGTGATGTTATACCAATGGGTGCATGTCATGTGTTATTGGTAAGGCAATGACAATTTGATAGAAAAACAATTCATGATGTAATAGAGAACACTTACTTTTTGAAAAGGAGGTACAAAGTAGTTCTAAATTACCTCTTAAATAATAAGAGTAGGTAGAATGTATGGTGCCCACAAATGTTTTTATCAAAGACATGAAGATGGTAGGTTTCTAATATACATTATTAGAAAAGAAAGAACATACAAAAGTACAAATACTAGCATAAGCATAAAAAATGTTGAAATAATATGTAAATATTATATCTTATAAGTTATCAGATGGTTTACTTCCAAAGAGAGACACTTTGCATTATATTGATTTGATTCTAGGATCAACTCTACCCAATGAAGCAACTTATAGGATGAGTCCAATAGAAAAGGCATAATTGAATCAACAAGGTATTAAATTAGTGAGACAAGGTGTAGTAAGGGAGAGTATGAGTCCATGTGCAATACCAACATTGTTAGCTCCAAAGAAAGATAGAAGGTGGAATATGTGTGTGGATATTAGAACAATAAATAAAATTATCATCAAATATAGATTTCCCATACCCCATTTAGATGATTTAATGAATGTTCATATACCAGCAAAATACTTTACTAGTATTGGTCTAAGGAGTGGTTACTATTAGATTCAGATTCATGAAGGAGATGAATAGAAAATAACATTCAAGACTAGTGATGGATTTTATTAATAGATGGTGATATCATTTGGATTATCTAATGCACCGAACATATTTATGATAGTGATGAACACAATGTACGAGATTACATTGGTATGTTTGTAGTGGTTTATTTTGATATTCAATAATAGTAAAGAAGAGCACTTAAGTCATTTGAAAATGGTATTATAGTTGTTGAGAAAGGAGGAGCTCTATGCAAATATGAAGAAGTTAGGTTTATGCTAAATAGTTTGACATTTTTAAGGTTTGTAGTTTCAACAAATGATGTAATAATGAATGGAAAAAATATAAAAGTAATTTTTGAGTGGCCTATTCCAAAGAGCATCACAGAGGTATGATTTTTTTATGGTTTAACAATTTTATAGAAAGTTCATTAAAAAATTTAGTAGTATTGTTGCACCAATAACAAGTTGCAAGAGAAGAATAAATTTTGTGGACAAGGGTAAGAACAAAAAGTTCTCAATATTTGAAGAAGAATATTACATAAAAACTCATTTTAGTTTTACTAGATTTTAACAAAGTGTTTGAGATTGATTTTGATTCTTCCCATGTTGAAATTAGTGTTGTGTTGAGTTAAGAAGGAAGGTAAATAACATATTTCAATAAAAAATTAAATATGGTAAGAAAGAAATATTCTACATATGATGTTAAATTTTATGTCATTATACACACATTAAGACATTGGAGGAATTACTTGGTGCCAAAGGAACTTTTTCTATTTACAAATCATAAGGCCTTGAAGTATGTGAGCACTTAAAAGAAGCTGAGTAATAGACATGTAAAGTGAGTGTCTTTCTTATATGGATATACTTTTATCCTAAAGCATAAATCAGGTAACCAAAATTAGGTAATTGATGCTTTGAGAAGGAGAGTGACACTCTTAACTACTATGTTGAGTGAATTAGTTGAATTTGAGGTTGTTAAAGAACTATATGATAATAATCCATATTTTTTCAAGATATTTGAGTAATGAATGAATCCATCAACATGTGATATAATTAATATATATGATGAATACCTTATAGAATATGATTATTTCTTCAAGGTAAAATAATTATTTATTCTAGTTGGGTCTTTAAGAGATAAAATTATACTAAAACTACATAGTTGTCATTTGGATAGACACTTTGGTAAGACTAAGATAATATATTTTGTGGGGTATAAGTATTTTTGGCCAAAGATGAGGAGATATGTGACAAGGTATATTTCAATATGTAGGATATATTAAGTGGTTAAAGGCTATGCACATAATATAGGGTTATATATGTCATTATCAGTTCTAAGAGGACTATGGACAAATTTAAATATGGACTCTGTGTTGGAGTTGGAAAACACATAGAGAGGTAAAGATAATTTTTGTTGTTGTATATAGGTTTTCAAATATTTTTTATTTTATTCGATGTAAGAAAACTAATTATGTTACTAGAGTTATATATTCATGTTTTTAATGATGTTGTGAGGTTGTATGATGCTTCAAAAAACATTACATCAAATAGGGATAGAAAATTTCTAAGTCATTTTTGGAGGACTCTATGACATAACAAGGGAACTAAACTAAAACATATTAGTGCATATTACCTACAAATAGATGGTCAGACAAAAGTTTTAAATAGGGGATTGAAAAATTTGTTGAGATGCATAGTTGGAGAGAATCCCAAGCAATGACACTTAGCTTTGCCACATGTTGAGTTTGCATATCATAGTTCAGTGAATAGATTAACAAAAAAAAATCACAATTTCATATTATTTATGAGGTAAATCCTATTGATGTTTTATATCTATCATAGTTACCAATTGTATAATGAATTAGTGATGATGTAGAAGTATTTATAAAGTATATACAATATTTGCAAGAAGTGAAGAGAAAGCTAAAAGAAAGTATTGGGAAGTATAAAGTAGAAATAGATGTAAGAAGAAGGTCAAATGTATTTTTAAAATGATATTTAGTGATGGTTTTCTTGAGGAAAGAAATATTTCCAGTAATCACATAACAAAAAATTGAAGTATAATAAAATTGGACTATACAAAATTGTGAAGAAAATAAATGACAATGCTTATGAGGTATGTTTACCACATCATTTTGAAAGATATCTAGCATTTAATTTTTCAAATTTATATGATATTAATGGAGAATATGGTGAAGGGTATGAAGATGACCAAATAGATCAGAAGCAACATGTATTAAAGAAGAAGAAATAAAAGATAGTGCAAGTTTTGAATAAGAAGACAATGCATAAAAGGTAAATAAGTTATAATTGGTATTTGGTACATTAGGAATGACTAAAACATAAAGAAAATAGTTATATTTTAGAATGGTATCTATTAAAATTGACAATGAAAAGTGGCAGGAGTATAATCAGGCCAACTTGTATGATTTAAGTTGTTCTCAACCAAAGGATAATGATGCAAAAACTAAATTTATTGAGACCAAACTTCCAAAGGCCATAACATTTGATATTTAACTCCATTTAAGCCATAATTTTCACCAAAATGATTGTATTTAAGAGGATAATATGATATTAAGCATCACAATGGGGTTAGTATCATTTTTAATATATTTTTTGGGCCATAAGTGATCATATAAGGGTCTAAAATTACATTTTAATATTATTTTAGAGAATTTTAAAATCCTAGAAATTAGATATATTTGTAACCCTTGAGCTAAAATTAATCCATTAGTGTATATTTAGTATGTATAGGATATGTGGAAATTTATAATCCCATCTGAGCTTACATGCAAAATTTACTAAAAAAATTGGTTAAAAAACTTGTTAAAAGATGAAAGTTACTAGAAATAGAAAATTTTAAAAATAGCATTGGTCAATTGGCTTTCTAGGTATATTTTAGTTTATTATATTTTTTAATTATTCATGTCAATTTTAATTTTGATCTGAGATTTTTTTAAGGATACTTATGTAATTCTTTATTCATTTAATGAGACTCAATAGAGAATATTGCTTTCATGCAATTTATGAGTTTCATGCATATGAATATTTTTAATAGCTATTCTATGTATTAATCAAATTATAATCACTTACCAATGATAAAAAATGATTAAATAAAATTTTAAATGGCATAAATAAATTAATTATAATAATTGATCCATAATGTGGTGGGTATTCCATTGACAATTCATCAATATGAATCATATTAAAACTTGTAACACCTACACGACTGTTTACCTAGTGTTATGCATAACTTTACTTAAGAATTTTTTATAAGTTGTAAAAAAAATATATGAAATTGGATGAAATTAGGAAGAACACACAAAGCAAGATAAGACAATAGTTTATCCTTGACAAAATCAATATGAGAAAACTCCAGCAAACTGAGCTGTTTACTCCTCTTTTTAGTATAGCATTAAAATTCCAACAAATATCATATGTATGACCACCAACATTAAATTGCCAATAATATTTTATACATTATATTAGCAAAAAAATTAACATGCAACCCAAATTTATTTTTAGAACCATTTGAAGAGAAAGAAAATCCCATTGTTTCATCCATATCAAGAAAATGATCTTGGGAAGAAGCATACATACATATATATAGTTTCGTAGGCCATACAAATTTAGTTTTTGAAGCTTTGAAAAATAAAAATTTAGAATCGAAACCTATTTGGCCATACAATTAGATTTCAGAATGATATATAAATATTCCATATTCCATATAATACCTTCACATGTCTTCTTTAAAAATTCATACTCTGAATCTATTAAAATATCCTTCACACAGACAACCTCTTCAAAATTTTTCTTAGATACCACTATTATGAACACACAAATGTAAAATAGAATATTACATTTTATAAATTTGATTATGTTTTCACAAGAAGATAAAACACCATTATTAATTATAGATTCAAAGTACTAAAACTTTTAATAAGCTTTCATGGGGTGGTTCGACTACAACATCCAACTAACTTAATAACACTTATCAATTGAACTAGTAACAAAATAAGCTACCAAATATGTTTATATGATCTAATAAGTTAACAAGTTAATAAATGTAAACTTAATAGATTTGGATCATATGAACCAACACCAACATACTTCATCAAGATGTCTCGATCAAATGTATCTTTACCCATTCAGACATTCATCTCTCAAAATTCATTGGTATACTCCTACACTCTTTTTCCTTGTTTTCTCCTCATATATTTCCAAACTATAGGCCTTCCCTCTCCATAAAAAATAAAACAAAATATTATTTTAATAAAAAACAAACTCATCCTATTTAATTAATGGTGGTTGCTTCTTCACAGGTAATGAATGAATAAAAATTTAAAACCAAGTTAAAAAATGATTTTTTAATTTAAAATTTTCAAAAAAAAAAATGCTTTCTCTCATCAATATAATGTAAAATGAATTATATCTCAAGGTGAGATGGCCAATGGTCTATCTTCTATGTAATCACCTCAACCTCATATGGTTGGATTATAATATTTTATTTATCTTTTAATGGAGGTCGAGCTTGCCTCATATGGGGTTTTTACTCATGATGAAAAGATTCCAACTATTCACATGCCATCAAAACTTCCATATAAGTGCATAGCTTTTCCATGAGAACCCTCATGATGGAATCCAATTTATCAATCTTGACCATGTAAAGAGAGATTTGGGAAACACCCTCTTCTATGTTATAAAGCCATTCTTTGATTGTAAAAGATTAGTATTTATAAAAATAGTCCATATCTATAACTTCCTTATTCCAAATCATTTTACAAATATATTGATGCAAAGGAACTGATTCATCTATCCAAATAACACCTTTTTCTCAAGTAACACGCATAAAAATTAAAACATGTCACACAAAAAACTACACAGAATGAAGCCAAACCAATATAAAATAATTTAAAAACGTGTTAGAAAACCTTTTTTTTTAATAAATGAATAAATATTTGATTTTAAATTTGGTAGATTTCCACTCATAATGCATCAATACAAATCCTAATCAAACTTCTAACACATGCATGATTATTTTTCTAAGATTGTGAGGTAAGATGATTTTGGCCTTGAATATCTTGATGAGTTGAAAGAATATATGATCCTTGAAAATAAAAAAAAGGGAACCACAAATATGATATGTTGAATAGATTCAATTTGACCTAAAATGAATGAATCTAATCAAGGCAAGGTGTATAGAAACTTGAAAAGTGAGGGAGTTGTACCCTCACTATTTTTCAGCATAAAATTAGAATTTTGTTGGTCCAAAAGCTCCTTAATGGGGAGGAGTGATATAGGAAGATACCCACATCAATCCAATTAGATGGTATAAAATATTCCTAAAAATTCTCACACATCAAAGAGATCATCAAGATATTTATGAACTATTTTGAATGGAGTTATTTCAACACTGTATGTATAAGTTATAACCTGCTAAAGTTTTGAGTAAACAAGCAAAAACTTAATACACAAGTGTAATGGTGACATTAAAACGTTTAATGGGCATGAATTTGGACCAATCCTAGCATGAAAAGTGGACAAATCTTATCATGACATGTGGACTAATACTAGTGTTTTAAGTGGACCAATCATATGGTGACATGTGGTGGAAAGACAAACAAAGGAGTTTTGTTGGTTTTCACATCCATACTTTGACAAGTGTGTACCTATTGGTGGGGCCCATGTTAATTATTGGTTGTGGGAACTTCATCTAGTGGGTTTCTCCTTTTTTAAGGAGGGTGACCCTAGCACCTTTTATTCACAACACTATGGTGACAATTTTGCAAATAAATCTTTTCCAACAACTTCCCACAACCAATGTGGGACTAAACATTTCATATTTTTAAATCTTAGGAACTAAAACCACATGTATAGCTCATATGACACCATGTGGCACCTATTCCAATTGTTAATACTTATGTTTCTCACACACCACGCCCCATTTTTGGCTAAAATGGGGAACCTCTTTTTATTTTGGAGTCTATTATTATAATTTAAGGAGTTCATTGTGGTTGCTTTTTTAACTCAATGTTTTTTGGATTCCATTCTTCTAGCCATTATGTTAGATGTGAATATTTGAAATATAAATGTGCTTCATTACTTTAACTAAGTTTGAATAAGCAAGTGTTCATCATAAATGTTTAGTTTAAATTACATCTAGAACCACATTAATTTTAGTGTCTAAATTTGCATAAATGTACTAAGTTTTAGTAAATTACTTATGCTTTGAAGCACATTTGAGGCTTTCTTTTATACTATTTCACCTTAGGTTTGTGAAAATGGTTTAACTATTTTAGAGTTTTCTACCTCTTTTTGTAAACCATTCTTGTCTATTTCTATTTTAATTTTGATCTAAATGACTAAGTGTTCATATTTTTTCATTCTTTTACTTAGTTATTTTTTCATTAAAGTGGATAAAGTTGGCTTTGATTTGAAAAATGGTAGGCCTCTTGTATGATATATTTATGTGCTTTCAATCCTTTTTGGCTTCTTTGTCATAGTTTTTTTTTAGTTTATAAATTAGTCAGTTTTATTTAAAATTCTTAGTCATTGGCTTTTAAAATTCCAAAGTCATTGATTGTGCCTTTTTATATTTTGCATGTAGGTGCCTAAGTTCATCCCAACACCACACAGTAGCCTTCTATGACTCTTAGTGACTCTAACCCATCCAATGAAGTCTTTCAAGACTTAGTTGATTCTTCAAATTTTTATCGAAGCCATGTGTCACCTTTCTTCTGAATAGGACATAGACATTCCTCTTCAAAAGTTGTCTGATGCCATATATCAATATCTCAATGGTCTCAGACCTATTAAAAATGTCTTTCAACACTTAGTCTATTTTATTCAAAGTTACCCAATGGGTCTCCACTTCAACAAAGCTTATAGCAAACAATTTAGTGGGATGATACTAAATTGTAAGATCTTAATGACCCAACATCCCAGAACCATTCATACAAGGTAGCAATGAAATCATCATGCCTTAGTAAAGTGAGTGAGGGAGATGACTCTATGTGGTGAAATCTTACTACTCTATAATCCTGAGGTGGTCGGTGTAAAATTTATAGTATGTCATAGCTTTGGGTGAGTGAGATTATGCCACATGGTGAAATATCTCTCCGTCAACATAAGTTCACAAAGTTGGGGAACAAAAAGGGGCCTACCCATATATATGATTTTCCAAAAAATCAATAAATATAAACTTCTACTAGAATAATTTGAGATGTCTACACTCAAAGTTTGAGGATGGTGTAAGAACATGAATTGTATCATTTTGAGTTTAGATTCTAAAACACTAATATTTTCAAAAAATGGTTAAGAATAATTATGTCAAGAATATAAATTTTGAATAGGAACTCGTATTTATTTTAGTAAAATAAAGAATTTAATTGGTTGTGTGGCTTCTCATTTTTTATCATCATTTAATATTTTTAAAAAAAAAATTGTGAAGATTTAAACAAGATAATTTAGTTTATAGCCTATATTATTTTATAGATTTTAAATGAATATATTTATTTTATTAATTTTACAAGTAAATAGATACTAAAAATTGACAAAAAAATGGATCTTTGGTTGTGCGGCCCCTCTAACTATCTAAAAAAAATGAAAACTAGCTTTTTATTTTAATGCATGTAGAATTAGGCCTAGTTTGTAGCCATATATATATATATACACATATATACATATATGTGTACATATATGTATATATCTATACATATACATATATACATATACATATATACATATACATATATATATATATATATATACATATACATATATATATATATATATACATATACATATATATATATATATATATATATATATATATATATATATATACATATACATATACATATACATATACATATACATATATATGGATCAATGAAATAAAAGATACACAAACATTTATGGGCATGTATATTTACAACATGTAATAGCCTAAGAAATCTATAGGTAGAAATAACATAGATTGGAACCTTAAAATAGTCCAAAATGTATAAAAATAAAATATTTTGAAAGAGGAGAGTGTGCTCATCATCATGGTAATAAATTTATAAATTTTCTCATTGTAATTCATTGTGTATTTGGTGATGAAAGTTGAATTTTATTATTTTTCATCAAAACTCTTAGATTCGGCTATTTGTTGACAAGTCAAAGCCTTTGGCTTCAGAATCAAATTCATTTCCAAGCCAAAAGGCTTGGGTTTGAGTTGAAAATTTAATAACACATATGAATTACATAGCATGTATGCATTATGGAACACATACATGTTATATAACATCTACACATTACATAACATATATGCATTATATATTATGTATATGTTACATTATCATAGCGTCATGGAATTATTGTGAATTAAGTTTAGTTTATTCATGTCATATTTAGAGATTTATCTTTAGATACCTTCCAAATTTTATCCCATGTGTTAGCTACATGAGAGTACTGACGAACATGTTGGAGTTAATTTAGGTACTATAATGAATGTATATAATGACTTTAATTATTTTAAAAATACTATTTAATTTGTAGAGAAATAGTTGTTAAGAAAATAATATTGAGGAATTTTGGTACAATGTTTCTCCAAAGAGTGAGAGCTATTTGTAAAAAAATAAGACATGATGAGAATATCATTTGTTTGTTAGTTGATGCACTCATATTAATTGGGTAGACCATATAAATTTTAGGATCAAAGTTGAAAATATTTTATATTGTATAAAGATATCCAAACAAATAGTCACCTCTTCCACTCATTTCTTACCCCTACTCTTCAATATGAGTATGAAATGTGGAGGCTTCACCATAGGAAAATTGATTGAATTGAAATTGAAATAATGTTTATCTCCATGTTATACAAACATATCCATGTTAAAACATTAGTTCCTCAATATGACACTCTTATAAAAGTATTTAGGTTCAAAAGGGCCTCACACAAGAGGCCCAAAAGAAGGATCAATATATTTATAAAAGTATTCAGAATAAATAAGTTACCAGCATGGCCAATTTGTATCTAGTATAATGTTTTACAATCGAATAAATGGTTTTATAACTTCAAAGAGGATGTTTCCCACATTTATCTTTTCATGGGCAAGATTGATAAGTTGGGGTCCATTATGAGGGTTATCATGGAAAATCTATGCATTTATATGGAAGTTATGATGGCATGTGAAGAGTTAGAAACTCTCAATCATGAGGAGTAACCACATATGAGGCAAGATCCATCTCCACTAAAAGCTAGGGTAAGTATTATAATCCATCCATATGAGGGTGACGTGAATGCATATAAGCTAGACAATTGGATAACTCAACATGAGATATAATTCATTTTACATTATACTAATGAGAGGAAACATATTTATTTTGAATTTTTGAAATTAAACAATCATTTTTTAACTTGGTTTTAAATTTATGTTCATTCCTTACCTATGAAGAAGAAACCATCAATAAGTAAATTGGATGAGTTTGTTTTCTTATTAAAATAAGATGTCATAATTTTTATGGAGAGGGAAGGTCTATTAATTGTAAATATATGAGGAGATAAAAAAGAAAAAGAGTGTAGCAATATACCAATGAATTTTGAGAGATGGACATCCAAATGGGTAAAGATACATCTTGATGAAACATGTTGGTATTGGGTCATATGATCCAAAGTTATTTACTTTATGCTTATTGACTTGATAATTTATTGGGGCATATAAACCTCTTTTATAGATTAGTTTATTAGTAGGTTAAATAATAAATTTTATCACCTTAGATGCTTCATGGATTCAAAGTTAGCTGGGTCCTATAGTCGAGCCACCTTGTCAAATATTATTAAAAGTTTTAGTACTTTGTAAATATAAATAATAATGGTATTTTATCTTCTTGTGAAAACATTGTCAAATTTATAAAATGTTATCTTCTATTTTACATTTGTGTGGTCCTGATAGTGGCATCAAAGCCACATTTTGAAGAGGTAATTTGTGTGTAAAGGAGAGTGAAATATAGTGAGAGTATGAATATTTGAAGGGGACATTTGAAGGTAATTTATTGCATTTCTATATATTTTTAAATCCCTAAAATATTCTCAAATCTCATTTTATTGGTTGGATAGGTTTCAAAAATAAATTTGTGTTATTCAAACATTCAAAAAATAAGTTTGTATGACTAAAAAAACTCTGAAATTATACATACATATATATAAGGCTTGTTTCCAAACTCATTATCTTGAGATGGATGAAAGCATGGGATTTTATTCCCCTTAAAATGGTTCTAAAAATAAAGATAGGTTGCATGTTACTTTTGTTTCTAATAAGGAATGTATTAATTTTTTTTGGAAATTTAATGTTGGTGGTCATAAATATGATATTTTTTAGAATTCACATGATATAATAGAAAGAGGAGTAAACACCTCACTTTTCTAGAGTTTTATCATATTAAGTTTGTCTAGGATAAACAATTGTGTTATCTTGTTTTTTGTGTTCTTTCGAAAAAGTAAATTTATACATAACAATAGGAAAACAACCTTGAATTGTGAATGGAATATCCACCACATTACAGATCAATTATTATTATTTTAAATTAATTAATTTATACCATTTACAAGTTTCTTTATTAAAATTTATGTGATTGAGAAGTGATTATATAATTTGATGAATACATATACTAGCTAATAAAAATATACATATGCATAAAACCCAAAAATTGTGTGAAAGCAATCTTCTCTACTGATTCTCATTTAATGAATAAAAAATTACATGAGTATATTTAAAGAAATATCAAATAAAAATTGAATTTGATATGAATAATTTAAAATTTTAAATAAAATAAAATATAACTAAAGCCAACCAACCCATGCTATTTTTTAAAATTTCTATTTTTAGTAACTTTCATCTTTTAACAAGTTTTTCAACTCTTATTTTTAATAAGATTTGCATGCAAGTTCAAATGAGATTAAAAATATCCACATATACTCCAAATATTAAATATACACTAATGGACTAATTTTAACTTAATTTCATTTATAGTTACAAAGATATTTAATTTTTAATATTTTAAAATTTTCAAAAAAATAGTAAAATGAAATTTTGAACCCTTATATGATCACTTATGGCCCCAAAAATATATTTAAATTTAAACAAACCCCATAGTTATGGTTAAAATAATATTATCCTCTTATATACCATAATTTTAGTGAAAATGATAGCTTAAGTAGAGTTACAAATCAAAATTTATGACCTTTGGAAGTTTGGTCTCCAAAATTTAGTTTTCACATCATTCTCTTCTTGTCAATAACAACTCAACTACTATGAGTTGCCTTGATTATACTCATACCATTTATTCTTATCAAATTTTCCACCTCACATTATAAAATCCAAGTGTTATCTTCATTATTTTGTGCTTCCCAATCTACCAAATACTAGTTATAACTTCCTTACCTTGTGTGAATTGTCTTTTTATCTATAACCTACAATATTTTTTCTTTCTTCTTGTTTAGTACATGTTTCTTCTAATCTAATTATTTATCTTCATAACCTTAAACACATTATACATAAAAATCATATAAAGTTTAAATATTAAATACTAGAGATATATCAAAATTATGTGGTAAACTTACTTCATAAGCATTGTCATTAATTTTCATCACAATTCTGCACAGTCTAATTTTCTTGTAATTCATTTTTTTGTATGTAATTGTTGGAAAAAATATTTATTAAAGTAAACCATCACTAAATATACTTATTAAAATAAATTTACCTTCTTATTAAATTTATTTATACTTTATACATCTCATTACTTTTGTTTAGTTTTCTTCTTACTTTTCTTGCAACTTTTGTATATGATTTACAAATGCTTTTGCATCATCACCAACTCATTATGTAATTGGTAACTATACCAAATATAAAACATACATAGTTTTTCTCCCATAAACTATATTAAATGATGATTTTCCTATTGATCTATTGACTAAAATATCATATGCAAACTCAACTTGTGATAAAGCTAAGTCCCATTACTTGGGATTCCCTCTAACTATGCATCTCAACAAGTTTCTCAAGTTCATATTTAAAACATGTCTGAACATCTATTTATGGATGATATGCACTACTAAATTTTATCTTAGTACCTAGATTCTTTCATAGAGTCCTCAAAAAATGACTTAGAAATGTTGTGCCCTATCTGATGTAATAGTTTTTAGAACACCATCTAATCTCACAACATCCCTAAAACATAGTTATGAAAATCTAGTGGCATCATTGGTTTTTTTTACATACAATAAAATAATCTTAGAAAATCTATATATAATAATAAAAATTGAATAATTACCTCTCCATGTGTTTGGAAACCCCAATGCAAAGGAAATACTCATATTTATTCATGATCCTCTTAGAATCAGTAATATCAAGTAGAACCTTGTATTATGTACATGGTTTTTAACCACTTAACATATCATACATCTTGAAACATATCTTGTCACATCTCTCTTAAATTTTGGCCAAAAATACTTCTTCTCCACCAAAGCTATTATCTTAGTCTTATCAAAGTGTGTAGCCAAACCACCACTATGCATTTCTCTTATAATATTGTCCCTTAAAGACCTAGCTAGAGTAAATAATTATTTTACCTTGAAGAGATAACCATATTATATAAGATATTTATAATTAATATTATTTGTATCACTTGTTAATAGATTTATACATTATTCAAATATCTTGAAAAAATATGGATTAGTATCATATAGTACCTTAACAACTACAAATCCAACTACTTCACTCTGTTACATCTTGATTCCTCATCAAGCAAACTATCTAATTTTGTGTGGATATTTATAGTTGATACATCTGATTTAGTTATATTTTAACTAAGTTTTAAGATATATGTTGTTATGGGATAGTAGAATATTACTTAGGATATATGATCACACTGCTATAAGTTATCTATAAGTATATATTTACTTTATGATCATTTTTATTTGTCATAAATATATTTTATGATGAATGTATATCATGATTATTATGATCTAAATACCTATTTTATTGTGAGGCTAACACAAGATAACTCATGTATTAGAGCATACTAGAGGGAGAGCATCATTGGAGAGTGTGACATAGATGGAGATGTTAGAAACTGACAAAGAATTGATGAGAACCCTATACACACCACCATAGTTAGCACATGTTAGAATGTATTAGAAATAGTTTACGCATGGTGTGTTTATTTCTACTTACTTTGGAAGGTTGATTTCTATGATTTTATAGTATAGTTTAGTAGCTTAATTAATTGGTATGTTTTATCATTTAAGCTAGTAAAAATGTATTAACAAAATTATATTTAAAATATGGATTATTAGTAATTTATGAAATTTTCATATATATTGCTATAACATTATAGATTTTAATTAATTTAATAAAATTATAGGTTTTATCTATTTTATATTAAAATAAATTAAAATCTAATTAGCCATAGAAAAAATAAAAAGACAATTAAAAATAATAATAGAAGGAAACGTAAAGACTAAACTTAGAAAATAAAAAAGAATTAAATATATTAAAAATAGTTGAAAAATAAAATAAAAGAGAAAAAATATTTAAAACAAATGTAAAGGCCTATTTATATTTTATATAGGTGGAAATTAAGAAAGGAAAAAATATCATAAGTATTTTTGGGAATCAAAAATTGAAAGGAGAAAAAGAGGTGTAGTTTCACCAGAAGAAGACACATAAAGAGGCATTGGAGAGGCAAATCAGCAACGACAGACAAAAAAAAAAAAAATTGATTGCTAGTTAGGTAATGTTTGAAATTGAAATTTATGATCATAAATTAAATAGTTAATTTGGCTTATTTTTATATGGTCGGAATTAGAAGAGTACCTAGTAGAAAAATTAACAAATTATGGCTGCATAAAAATCAAATGCGTAGGGCTTTGAAAATTGTCTTATATATTCATTTTGAAAAAAAACATTATAATGATTATAGTAAAAATCAAAAATGAAAATCTAGAAAAGAGATATTCATAGTGGGTGCGGGGGTTGAAACATTAAAGTGACAACCAAATATTATAGAGGCACATAGATAAATTCATGTCAAAATACCATCACTTTTAGTTGGTCAACATTAACATAACTAGTCAACTTGGAAGATAAGGATATGGGCACCTTTACTTTACCCATAAAATCAAGTATGTGATTATCCTTTCTTTCTTAACTAAATTTATTTTTTTTGCTATGGTGTTTCCATAAAATAAGATGGGTGCAACCTATACAAATATTTTCCCTCAAAACAATCTCTTTTCTATGTGTTGGCTAAGAGAATTTACTTAGACTCATTAAGAGGAAAAGTAAAATAAGTAAGGCCATAAAATTTATTTGAAGTGAAAAAGACTCATAAATTTATAAAATCATTGGTAAATTTGGCATACTTAAACAAAGGGAAAAAAAATATAACATAAGCCAAATTTAAAAATTAAGAGATCTTTTCATGTTTTAGTCTGAAAAACTACACCACTTCTTGATATATGTTGAAATTTATTTCCTGTAATATCATTTTTTGATGCCACGAATGTTGATGCCCTGGTGAGGTTTGTTTTACATTAGAAATTCTTGGTGTTTTATGATCCAAACAGGAAAATTGTGGAAGATAGTTTCTGAGAATTATATTTATTTTGGTGCCTCCATTAGGGTTTATGATTAGAAATGTTGGTATGAAGAAATTAAATTATGATATTTGGATAAGCACAGGCCTAATGATAAAAAATAGACCATCAATAGAAATTACAAGTCCATAGGATAAAATCTAATTGAGCATTATAAGTAATAATGTGAGTTATGTTAGAGTAAAGGCAGTGCCACTATACTAGTTACTTTTCCACTAAGTCATTATTATTATTATTATTATTATTATTATTATTATTATTATTATTATTATTATTATTATTATTATTATTACATGGGTTGCTGAATTTAATATTTTATGATGTGTGTTTTTAACATTGCTATATTTTATACAAGGAAATAATTATTCTTAGTAATATAAAAGGATAATAATGTAATATATGAATAATTTATGTATTTTATAATACACGTTTAACATATTTATTTATATATATAATTTATAAAATTATTCATAAAGATGACTCCTTAAATATGGTTTAGGACGTGCTTAGTAAATATGATCCATTTTCTAAATAATAATTAATGTTCTATACATGAGATGCTTTAGAAACATAGAATAAAGTATCATATTATTTTCTTCTATAAATATTTAACTTAGTGTATACAATCTCTTAAAGAGACCTCAAATTGATTAAGCATGATTTTTAGCTTTTAAAATATAGTCAACCATTTTATTATTTAATGATAGAATAATCTCTTAAAATCTCATTTGGGAGTATTTATAACCATAGGTGTTATTTGCGGTTAGTTTCACTATCCATAATGTGTGTGTGCATAAGTCAAAGTTGTGTTATGCATAAAAAAATATATAATCCTTATTATGCACATAATAAGGAATATATTCTTTATTATGCATAGCACAACACATATATATTAAAGGAGAGTATTCTTATGATTATATTTTTACGGATGGATTATCAACTACATTGAAGAATTACATATAATTTAGTGAATATGTGCATTTAAACCTCTAAAATATATAGTAAATGTTAGTTGGATTATCCTATATTTCATGTGTGTTGAGTCTTATTGTTCTATATCTACACATAGATTTAAGTATGTAACATAAGTACGTAATGTAAATGGTTGTGTTAGGTCATATGCCTAAGGTTATAACTAGGAGCATGATTTTATCTAGTCATTAGATGTCTAAGGAACCAAAATTGTAATCATATCAAAATAGTCTTCTACAAAATAGAATGAGATGTTTAAATGAATGTATAATAAGTTTATGATTTTTCTATTTCTCTATAAATATTTGATTGAATGTTAGTTATATGTATTCAATATTGAATACTTATATATAGTACAATTTATGGGAGTGATAATATGTAAAAATATTTGGTTATATTGAGCATATAAATGTGCATCTTGATACATGCTTATAAGTTATATTTATTTGAATACTTATATGCAATTTAAACTTAGGGTGTATCTCGGTGATATAATCCTATGATTGCCTAATTATTATTATGTATGTGGATCATTTGATTCTTAAAACCATGAGTTTGGTTATGTAATTGTAAACTATGATATTATGGAATATCATAGAGTAGTACAGTGTAATTGTATGTTAAACCTAGATGGTACTTACTATAATTGGTATATTTAAACTTGTATCTATGTTTGACTAATTAAATATATGCATGTTGATTATTACTATAAATAGTATTATTTTGTGATAATTAATAAAAATTTATGTATGCATACATACAACTTTTAAAAGTTTAATGAATGATACAATAGTATATTATTGTGTTTTATGAGAACTGTAACTTGCTTCATTATATCTAGCTACTTGAATAGAAACTTATGTTTCCATGTATATAAAACTACTTTATATGACTAGTAGTTATGTCTTAGAATACAAAACTATGGTAATATGGTTTATCATAGGGTGTGGTATTTTTAGAAACTAATTGTGGTAGTGAAAATCTATAGTCAAATATGTATTTACTTAGGTGGTATAAATTGTAGTCATTATTTCTAGTATAGGATTAAAAATAATGTAAGATTCATTCATACGTTTGATGAAATAAATGTGCACTTTGGTTACTCATATGTTTAATATGTTACATAATATGTAAGATTTAAATTAAATTATTCTTGTGGTTTAATTATATTTGACCAATCTAAATTGTTGATATGAAGTAAGGAGTGAGATAGATTTTAATAGTTTACTTGTATCATAATGATAGATGAAGGTAGTCTAATCAAGTGGTGTGTATATATATATATATATATATATATATATATATATATATA
This sequence comes from Torreya grandis, assembly GCA_037957365.1. Classification (NCBI taxonomy): domain Eukaryota; kingdom Viridiplantae; phylum Streptophyta; class Pinopsida; order Cupressales; family Taxaceae; genus Torreya; species Torreya grandis. The sequence goes on along the minus strand of JARHVA010004900.1, from coordinate 783,678 downwards.
TATATATATATATATATATTTTAAGATAAAGTATGTTTAGTGAGACATTATTATTTCATGAGTATGATTTATATATTTGTGTGATATCTTGAACTAGAATAGTTTTCTATCATACACTGCATGATTAGTTTGTAAATCATACATCACATGGATAATTTCTTGTCTCTTTGGATTTCTATACCATCAATATTTACTCATCTGTGAAAGAAGGATCATTTTTTGATGGGATTAGTGTGGAGATTGATGATCCATAGTTAATGTAGAAAAACATTCAGATGATGTTCTCCCTCCCCATAAAAGTACTACATATCAAGATGACACTTGAGATTGTCATAGATACTTGAGTTGATGAACTATGTTCCAAGGAAGCCATATATCTTATATGTACATTGTATTGAATTTTTCTTATTATTAAATAATGTCATGAATTGTTGTAATTACTTGTTATTGTATATTAACAATGATGGCTATAGACTTGTATTAGTCATGGTTGAGTTAATATAGTTACTTTTTATATTTGTATTAATTTGTGTTCTCATGACATTAGAGATAAATGATATGTGATGTAATATACTTGTTTACTATTATAATTTGAGTATTTTACATGGTATTTATAGATTCTTATGGTATAATATATTTTTGATATATGCATTTAATTTAAAATAAAATTCACGTATTTCTATATCTATCTTAGAAAAGTTGTTATATGTGGTATTAGATTTGTGACTCAAAATCTAGGACCTAATGAGTTCATTAGAGTTTTCATGTTTTCTTGTTCACCAGTGTGAACCTAGTGACATGAACTATTGCATTGATATTTTGGATTTATACTGCTTTAGTGCAAGAACCATGTTACACCATGAATATATTTTTGAGACTTGATAGATACTCTTGTATAGTTTGATGACATTGTACGTATGAGACATTCATGAATGTGTGTGGAGAACATTGAGTATAAACTTTTATGAGCACTCATACCCTTTTTGAGTTTTTTAGGGGTTGGTTTATTGAGTGTCCCAATGGTGATGGTTATGTATGAGGTTTGGGTAGGTTTATACATAACATAGTTCATGAGATATGAACAAAATATTTCTATCATAGTTTTATCACTTAGATCAAACACCTCGAGTATGATTACATTCTTCTCGGTAATCAAGTCACCTTCGCAATTTATATTTTGTGTTATGAATGTTTTATAAGAATGGAATGCTTTTGTGTGTGTGTGTTTTTGTACATGTGTGCGTGTGTGTGTGTGTTTGTGCGTGCATGTGTGTGTAATCAAGTCACCTTCACAATTTATTATTTGTGTTATGAATGTTTTATAAGAATGGAATGCTTTTCTCTGTGTGTGTGTGTGTGTGTGTGTGATTTAGTTTTTATGCCTTATATTCACTAATATTTGGAATGAAAAATTTTATAAGATTATTTTTAGTTTGGTACCACCTAGTTCAGCAGGAATTTTCTTGTAGTACAGTGTTGTTATCTTGGTTGGGAATTCCTATGTGTTAAGAATTTGTTTAAGGACTCACACCTTTAAGTTATGTGGTTTATGAAGGAGTGTCATCTCTCTTAATTATCTTAGAGGTGAGTTATTATTATCTTATTATTCTCTGACATATTTATAAGATACTGAGAGGATTCATATTTTTTAGATGTTGATATATTTTTATCTTAAACAAAAACTTGTTTCTAAAATATTATTTTGACCATATTTTTTGGAGTTCATGGTACAAATGTCTTCTACTTATTTTTTAGAGAGAATTTGTATGATTTTATGGATTGATACATCTTTGTGGTTAGTATTCTTTTTCTCCTAGTTGTAGAAATAGATTGTGATACCATACTTACAGATTTGGTAAGTAGGTAGTGGTTTCTTTATTGTCAAAGTTTCAATGTTTTCTTTTTACTTTGTGAGAGTATGTAGGAGTTTTTTATGATAGTTCTCTTTTTTTCACTTGTGATTCTTTAAGATCACTACCTTATCTAACTTGTGAACTTTGACAATGAAGAATGGTGAACCTAAAATTTATATTAGTTATAGATTAAGGTTTATAAGTTGATTATAATTATTATGATATTATATAACATTGATTAGATTGATATTATTCTCTTTTGCATAGAGCATTTTATTTTTAAGAGTTGTTTTTTTACCTTTCACCAAAAATGATAAGGTATAGGATGTGCGAAACATATTGTCAATCTAGGAGTGGAGATAAACTTTTAATTTGTTGTATTCTAACTGAAAAAATAGAGAAATATTATCTCACTTATTCCTTTATAAGGTTAAAGGACAGTGTGATCCTTGACCTTTTTATGTTATGTATTTTTAACATTATTACCTCTTAACTATGAATATAACATTATAGGTTAAGCTGCAAAATATGATACCAATTATATTTAGCCATTGGAAACTTAATACAATTGCGGATGGATTTTATGATTTCTCTTATATGTATGTTAATACATCTAGAATTATTCAGCACATATTATTACTTTTTATGATCTCTTAGTATAGAATTGTGAATCATTGAACTTTGTTCACATTTTGGAGATCATTAGGATATGGAAATCTAAGAGAAGAGTGGTGATTTAGGAACATGAGTACTGAGTGATAGAATTAGATCCTACTTAGTTACACATTAATTTGATAGTTAATAAATTTGGATCTAACAAATAGACTTATCAAATCTAAGGTTGATAGATAAATTTATCAAATTTAGTCGTATGGCCATACACAGGTACATGATGAAATAATTATTTTAAAAATTTGCATATATTAGAAACATAGTATTTCCTATTCTTATTCATTATCATATTTGTTTAGAGATCTGTGGAGTAATAGCAGTAGTGACGTGTTATACTTATTAGGAGTTACATGGAGTAGTGATTATAATAACTTATATACATCATTATTTTTAGGTTGCCTAAACACTTTTCTCCAAAATGAGAAAAACACTCTCTAGGATTAGAGAGGTGTACAAATATATTAGAAGGTTTTCTGGAACTCTATCTAAAACCATTTTTTTTTTGGTTTCTATGATAATCTCATGTGTTTTTGAAAATTCAGTGAAACTTTCACTAAGATATATGAGACCCTTGAAGGTAATAGAAGTGGTCAGTCCTATAATATATAAGCTTGTCTTAATGGTAATGGACTTTGGGTTGGTCATGAAAAAATTAATCAAAGTTAGAAATACTCGTAAACCATGTTTGCAAAATTGAGAGATGTCACAGATCAAGGTCTTGTGGGATTGATACTTTGAGAATAGTACAACTTGAGGGAACTTCTATGAGTTCTATAGGTAATTTCACATTTATTACTTGATTTGATATTTTATACTGTGTTATTTCTCTATTGAATAATATTTTTAGTTTAGAGTTTATATTTGATAAAAGTCATCTACGTCAATGACTAATTTTAGGGGAAAGATGTTACATCTTGATTTCTCACTAAGAAAACTATTTAATTATCTATTGATATTTATAGTTGACACCTCTAATTTGGTTATATTTTGAGTAAGTTTTGAGATATATATTATTATGGGATAATAGGATATTCTGTAGGTTACACGATCACACTGCTATGAGTTATTTTTAAGTATATTTTTATTTTATGATAATGTTAATTTATTATTTTATCTATATTTTATGATAAATTGATATCATGACTATTATGATCTAACTACCTACTTTGTTATGAGATTGATGTAGGAGAACCCATCCCTTAAATCATGTTGGAGGGAGTGCATCATCAAAGAGGGTGACATAGATGGAGATTTAAGAGAATGATAGAGAATTGATGAGAACCTTACACACATCACTGTAGTTAACATATGTTATAATACATTAAAAATAGGTTATGCATGATGTGTTTATTTCTACTCACTTTAAAAAATTGATTTCTATGATTTGCTAGTATAGTTTAGTAGCTTAATTAATTGGTGTGTTTTATCATTTAAACTAATAGAAACATTATTAGTAAAATTAGATTTTAAATATATATTATTAGTAATTTATGAAATTGTCATATAAATTTAAATAGCATTAGAGATGTTAATTAATTTAATAAAATTATAGATTTTATACAGTTTATATTAAAATAAATAAAAATGGAATTAGCCATGGAAAAAGGAAAATGTCAATTACAAACTAAAAATAGAAGGAAAAGTAAAGACTATATTTATAAAAACAAAAAGAATCAAATATATTAAAAATAACTAAAACAAAAACTAAGAGAAAAAAAATCTTTAAAACAAATGTAAAGACTTATGCCTATTTTATATAGGTGGAAATCAAGAAATGAAAAATTATCTAAAGTATTTTTGGGACTAAAAAAATTTAAAGGAGAAAAAGAGGTGTAGCTTCACCAAAAAAAGACACAGAAAGAGGCATTGGAGGAGAGAAAAATCAACAATGATAGGCAAATAAAAAAAATTAATTTCCAGGTAGGTAATTTTTTAAATTCAATTTATGACCATAATTTAACTGGTTGATTAGGATTATTTTTATATGGTTGAAATTAGTAGAGTACCCAATATAAGAATTAAAAGAATGTAGTTTCATGAAACTTGAATGCATAGGGCTTTGAAAATTGTCTTAAATATTCATTTTGACAAAAGAAGATTATAATGATTATAGTGCAAATCGAAAAATAAAATATAGAAAAGAGATATGTGTAGTGGGGCAGGGGGTGCGGCATCAAAGTGATAGGCAAAGATTATAGAGGAAACTAGAAAAATTCATGTCAAAATAACATCACTTTTAGTTGGTCGATATTATAATAACTATTCAACTTATAACATAAGGAGATATGTGTCTTTATTTTACCCAAAATATCAAGTATGCGATTATACTTTATATCTTAACTAAGTTTATTTTTTTGATATGATATTTTCATAAAATAAGATGGGTGCAACCTATAAAAAAAATTTCCTTAAAATTATCTATTCTTCATGTGTTGGCTAAGAGAATTTATTCGGACTCATTAAGAGAAAAAGTGAAATAAGAAATGCCATGAAATTTGTTTAAAGTGAAAAATCTTCTTAAATTTATAAAATTTCTCATAAATATGGCATACTTAAACAAGGGAAAAAAATATAACATAAGCCAAATTTTAATATTAATAGATATTTTCATGTTTCAATCTAAAAAACTACACCACTTATTGATATAAGTAGAAAATTCTTGGCTGTAATATCATTTTTTGATGCCATGAATGCTGATGGCCTAGTGAATTTTGCCTTATGTTGGAAATTCTTGACTTTTTATGATCCACACGAGAAAACCATGGAAGAGATTTTCTAAGAATTATATTTGTTTTGGTGCCTTCATTAGGGTTTATGATTAGCAATGTTAGTATGCATAAAATAAACTATGATATTTGGATAAGCACAGGGTTGATGATAAAAAATAGACCATCAATAGAAAATACAGGGCCATAAGATAAAATCCAATTGAGCATTATAAGTAATAATGCTAGTTATGTCAGAGTGAAGGTAGTGCCACTATACTAGTTTACTTTTCCACCAGGGCATCACCATAATAATAATTTAGCAACCCATATAATAATAATAATAATAATAATAATAATAATAATAATAATTATTATTATTATTATTATTATTATTATTATTATTATTATATGGGTTGCTAAATTTAATATTTTCAGCTATGTGCTTTTAATGTTGCTATATTTTAAATAAGGAGGTAATTCATCTTAGTAATATAAAAGGATAATAATGTAATATATTAATAATTTATGGATTGTATAATACATTATTAATGTATTTTTTTATACATATGATTTAGAAAATTATTCATAAATACGTTTCCTTAAATATGGTTTAGGACGGGTTTAGTAAATATGATCCCTTTTCTAAATAATAGTTAATGTTTTATACATGAGATGCTTTGGAAACATAGAATAAAGTATCATATATTTTCTTTAAAAGAACATTTAACTTAGTGTATAGGAGCTTTTATAAAGACCTCAAATTGACTAAGCACGGTTGATAGCTTTTAAAATATAGTCAACCATTTTATTATTTAATGATAGAATAATATCTTAAAATCTCATTTGAGAATATTTATAACTGTAGGTGTTATGTGGTGTTAGTATATAGATAACCTTTATAGAGTTTAATAAGACACAAAAAGGATTAGAAGTCCAATGAAGTTGTCATTAATTATGAATGAGTTTTCCATTATATATATATAACATGTAAGTCAAACATGTCATGTGTATATATGTGTGTGTGTGTGTGTGTGTGTGTGTGTGTGTAATTATTCAATGTACTTAATAATCCATCTGTGGAATTATAATCATAAGAATACACCCCATATATATATATATATATATATATATATATATATATATATATATATATATGGGGTGTATTCTTATGATTATAGTTCCACGGATGGATTATTAAGTACATTTAATAATTACATATAATTAAGTTAATGAAAGTGTGTATTCAAACCCTTAAAATGTATAACAAATATTAGTTAGATTATCCTATGTTTCATGTATGTTGAGTCTTGTTTTACTATATCCACACATAGATTTAAGGATGTAACATAAATACATAATGAAAATGGTTGTGTTAGGTCATATGCCTAAAATTATATTTAAGAGTATGATTTTAGCTAGTCATTAGATGTCTAAGAGATCGAAACTATAACCAAATTAAAATAGCCTTCTAAAAAATAGAATGAGATATTTAAATGAATGTATAATGAGTTTACGAATATTCTATTTTTTCATAAATAATTGATTTATTGTTAGTTATATGTATTCATTATTGAACAATTATATGTGGTATATATTACGGAAGTGATAATATGTATCAATATTTGGTTATATTTAACATATAAGTTATATTTTTTTGAATGATAGTATGCAGTTTAAACTTAAGATATACCTAGGTGGTATAATCATATACTTCTCTAATTTTTATTATGTATGTGGATCATTTGATTCTTAAAATCATAAGTTCAATTATATATATTTATGTAGTTTTGAACTATGATAGTATGTGATATCATGGAGTACTATAGTGTAATTGTATACTAAACTTGGATAGTACATACTATAATTGATATGTTTAGATTCACATATATGTTTGACTAATTAAATATATGCATGTTAGTTATTACTATGAATAATATTATTTTATGATAATTAATAATATTTTATGTATAGGTGCATAAAAAATTTTAGAGTTTAACGAATGCTATGATAATATATTATTGTATTTTATGGGAACTGTAAAATATTTTATTATATCTAGTTATTTGAATAGAAACTTATGTTTTCATGTATTTAAGACTACTTTACATGACTGATTGTGAAAAACTAGTAGTTATGTCTAAGAATACTAGACTATAGTAATATGAATTATCATAGGGTGTAGTATATTTCAAAACTAATTATGATAGTGAAAATATCTAGTTAAATATGTATTTATTAAGAAAGTATAAATTATAGTCATTATTTCTAGTATGGAATAGAAAATAATATCAAATTCATTTATATGTTTAATAAAATAAATGTATGTTTTGGCTATTTATATATTTAACATGTTATACAATGTAAATTAAATGAATTTTGTGGTTGAGTTATATTTAATTAATCTGTATTGCTGATATAAAGTAAGGAGTGAGATAGAATTTATTGTCTTACTAGTATCACAATGATAGACGAAGGTAGTTCGATCAAGTGGTGTGTATGAATTTGATTGATATATTGATCGTTATCATTTATTATTCAAATCTTTTTTGATCAAAGTATGTTTAGTGATATATTATTATTTCATGAGTATGATTTACATATTTTTTTGATATATGACAATACAATGGTTTTCTATAATACATTACATGTTTAATTTAGAAATCATACATCACATGGATACTTACTTTTCTCTCTGGATTCTCACACCATCACTATCTACTCATCTATTAAGAGAGAACCATTTTTGAATAAAATTAGTGTAGGAGATCATTGGTCCATGGTTAGTGTGAAAATTTTCTCAAATGATACTTTTCATCCCCATAGCAATACTAATCGAGATGACACTTGAGATTGCCATAGATATTTGAGTTTGGGAACTATTCTCTAAAAAAGCCATGCATCTTATATGTACTTTGTATTGAATTGTAATTATTGTTGAATATTTTCATAAAGAGTTGTAATTACTTGTTATTGTACATTAACAGTGGTGACTATATACTTGTGTCAGTCATGATTGAGTTAATATAATTAATTTTTATATTTATATTAGGATGTGTTCTCATGATATTAGAGATCAGTAATATGCTTATTTTCTATTATCAATTGAGTATTTTAAATAGGCTCCATAAATTCTCATGGTGTAATATATTTTTGATATATGCATTAATTTAATAATAAAAATCATGTATTTCTATGTCTAAATTAGTGGGGTTGTTATACACTCAATATAGTAGTTAATAGTGTCACTCTCCTACTGAAAATATTAGTGACCTAATCCTTATGATTCAAAATAAAAGTATATCCCTATGAGAAATACACCCACTTTGCATATTTATTATTTAACTTCTTTCGAGTCTTCACATACTTCAAGTCCTTGTGATCTATAAATAGAATCAACTCCTTAGGCACTAGTATTTCCTTCAATGTCTTAATGCTTGTAAAATGACATAAAATTCAACATCATATGCAAAATATTTTTTCTTACCTCATTCAATTTCTCACTAAAATATGCTGTTGGCCTTCCTAACTCAACAAAACACTAATTCCAACATGTGAATCATCACAATCAACCTTAAACACTTTGTTAAAATATTTTAATACTAAAATATGTTTTTATGTAATATTATTATTTAAATATTGAGATCTTTATGTTGTTCCCATTATCCACAAAAAAAAAATTCTTCTCATGCAACATGTTATTGATGCAACAATGTTACTAATATTTTTTTAATGAACTTTATGTAAAACATTTCTAAACCATGGAAAATTGTTATAAATGTGATGATATTTGGAATAGGCCACTAAAAAATTAACTTTAATTATTCTTCATCCATTCTTACATCATTTAATAAAACTACAAACCCCCAAAATACCAAACTATTTTTCATAAACCTGTCTTCTTCAGATTTACATAGAGCTTCTCCTTTTACTTAATAATGACTATGACAGCGTAAAATCTCTCAAAATGTTAGTTTAAATCATGGAAGCTTAAATTTTAAATCTCAAACTAAAGAAAATCACAAACATAAATAAATGAAAAACATATAATTCTTTGAAAATAGATTTCTCTAAAAAAACATTGTACCGCCAACATAGGACTTGTAGATTTATTTTTTGCTAAAATATATCCATAAGTGATCCAGATCACAAATCACCAAAAGCTCTTTTTTAGATAATTTTTTAATTTAATAAAAAATAAAATTAGAAAAAGAAAAAACAAGAAAAGGAAAAAATTTGAGGGATAGTATTAATTATTTTTTCTTATAGAATTTTATTTTCTATTTTATGTAATTACAAATTGTAAATTAAAAACATTTGTAAAAGTCATTTATTTTTGATAAATTAAATCATTTTAAAAATAATGAGATTTTAAAAATCTCATTCACAGTGTTCAATTTAACGATGCCTTAGGTTCAAGTTTAAAGGTAATACCATTGCACTTTGAACTACTACATTTATATCCTAACATAGTTGTAACAATGATGTTTGGGTATCGACTCTTTAAATTGTCAAGGAGTAATAAGGTTTAGAAATATTCATAAACCATCCCTCCGTTACTCATTCATTAATGTCAATGGACATAAATCTTGATAGTTAGAATTTCTAATTATATAGAGAAGTTATGCATACGTATGTAGAATTTATTCTAAGCAGGTGTTAGTGATAGAAAAATTCTCTTTCATGTACTATATAAGTACCCAATATCAATCTAATCTCACATGTGTTAAAGTCTCTTTCATGTACTAATAGGTATATCAAGAGGACAAGCTCTTCTAGTATCGATGGATACATAGAAATATGTGTATATAGAGAGGTATGGTATATCAATCTTCCAATATATAAAAAGGGGAATCTTTTAGAGTTATAAGACACCAATCCATCAACGTTATACATTTTAAACATATTTGAACACATGGTCAGAAATGGACCATATTTTATTCTTCCAAACACTCAGCTTCTTTGACATGATAACTATGTAACATGAAATTCAAAGGTTAAAAACCACTTATAATTTGAGGACATATGGATAGTTGTTGATGGCACATGGACCCAACACACTATTAATGTTGATCAATAGTGAAAATATGACAAAGCCAATCAAATGGCTAAGTTCATAATCATGTTCAAAGTCTCAGATGAGGTACAACCTCATATTTGTGATTCCATTATAACTCAGGATGCTTGAGATAAACTTCAAATAGTATTTGAGACAAATAATCTGCTACTTCCTTAACTGTTAGTGTGTCTAGGGATATGTGTAACTAACTTGTGGCTTGCATAACCCTTTTGTATATTATTTTACATTTATCTATGCACTCATATGCTTTGTAGGTCAGCTTATGGGTTGTACATGGCCTTGATAGACTATAAATAGAAGGTATGGTTAGTTGTTCATCATCATATCAAATTATTCATTTCGTATTTCAAGCATTTGGGAGGTTTCCCCCTCAAAGTGGCTTATCTATTATTCATATTTTATGATATATTTATATATCATTATGATTTTTTACTAAATTTATACTTATTCGGTGAAGTAATATCATTCCAAGTGGTATGAGAGCATCGATTTGGGCCATAATTAGATTAAAAAACCCTAGATATTTGAATTTGGCTATATATCACAAATAGTTGCACATTTCTATGAAATTATTTTACTAGAGTTCATAAATCATTAAAGTAAGCTTCCATTAAAATTTTAGCTCATTGGGATTTGTGCTTTAATAGTTATTGCTATTTTTGGGTTTTTCATAAATTCACTCCATAGCTCACAATTTGTAGAATTTTTCAAATGTATTTAAATTTTTTGAAATATTGGAAAAATTTAGTTTAGGTCTATTCTTTGATATTTTTTATTTGAGGATAAAATATTTAAAAACTTTCATGGTCAAATTTGGGTCAATGGTGCAAAATAATGTTCATCATTAAGCCTTCTTATGGTTAGTCCTAACACTTACAGATGGGGGGAAGGGAAATACAACCATAAAAATCCTTTAGGGGATGACATGGAGTTTTAAACCTCTAATATGATGTCTTCAGAGATAATTTATCAAATTCAGTTAAATCTACATGGCCTAATGTAGAAGGATGTGCAAGTCTAAACTTAAATGTCAACAATGCAAGAGGATCTTAATGGCATGAGAAATTAGTTACAAGAGATCATAACACAAATAATTACCATATCATCTCATTTTATACTCAGAAAATCTCCCCTTTTTCCTTCTGGTCTTCCTCCTCTCAACACTAACACTATCAATATGGGGGTGAAACTGATGTTGCTAAAAGTGAACTTATGTTAAGTTTAATGTTAAGGATCCACTCATTTTGATCAATCAAATGAAAATATATTTGATTTGTACCAAACTCTTAGCTCTCCAAAGATGATTTTAGCATCTATATATCTGGGGTATGAACCATTCATTTGGTATCATTGGTTGTGTGCTCAAAAAAAGACTAGTACTCTTTTTATATGATCATTATTCTTTGATGAACTGATGTTTCACTATTGGGATAATGTTTCTAAAAAATTATTTAGAAAGTTATCCAAACTTATAAAAATAATAAAAGAGAATTATTATATTTATCAATTACATAATCTATCCTTACGTGTGGAGGATATGACTGAGGCAAATATGACTAACCTTTTTCTGGGTGGACTAAAAGATATTATTCAATTGGATTTTTGCATGTTTAACCCCATATATATATCTAAAGCTATACTGAGGGAAGGCTTATCAGAAAAAAAAACATATGATCAAATGTCATCCTTTTAGTACTTGCTAGGAATGCACCTTCCCAATTCCATCACTGCCTCAACCTACCATATTGACACTATAACAAATTGAGGAGAAGTGTGCCAAAGTGTTGTGTTATGGTTGTGATATAAAATAGAGAAAAGGTCATTAATTTGATGAAAATAATTTATTTGCATCAAAGGGGTTGATGAGGATGAAGAATATGAGGAGGCATCTAGTGATGGTTTTGAAGGCCCCAAAGATGAAGTTGTAGATTCTCAACCTATTATCTCCTACCATGTCCTTGCAGGTATTTCTACTCCTTAGACTCTTAAGGTGGTGGGTTTCCTTAAGAAATATAATTTTATAGTGTTAATTAACTTAGGAAGTACACACAATTTCATCAACAGTAAGTTGGCTACTTTTTTTAATTATTTCATCTACCCAGCCCCAAAATTTCAAGTCATGATTGCAAATAGTGGTACAGTTAATTATTTTAGAAAATGGCACATTATTAATTTAGCAATGGGGTACTATTTTCTACATTTTATTATGTTTTCTATTCCTATGGGTAGGACTGACATTATTTTTGGAACATAATGGCTCACCACATTGGGTACTCTTGAGATGAATTTCCAAGAACTATTCATGCACTTTCATTCTAAAGTCAATTCAATGGAACTGCGAGGATTAAGATTTAAATCTCCACAAGTGGTACTAAAGTATTTATGGCAGGCTTGTTTTCCATTGATGTTCAACAAATTAAGGAGTCTACCCATCCTAATTTACAATAAATATTGGATGAATATTCAATTATTTTGGCCCCATGCCAAAAGGTCTTCCTTCTAGCCATACCCATGATCATGCCATCACACTCATTATTGGAAGTACACCACCCAACATCATACCATATAGATGTCATTATGCTTAGAAGAAAAAAATTGAAAAATTGGTACAAGATTTGTTGGAGGCAAGAAAAATTAACCATAGGCAAGGTAAATATTCTTCTTTATTAGTCATGTTGCAGAATAAGGATGAAACTTGGAAGATGTGCCTATCTAATAGAGAACTCAACAATTTCACTGTCAAAGATAAGTTTCTTATTCCTATAATTGATGAATTACATGATGCTATTTATTTTACCAAAGTATATCTTCGCTCTGGGTGTGATCAAATCTAGATCCATGAGGAAGACATTCCTAAAACAACTATTTATACTCATGAAGGACATTATGAATTTTTGGTCATGACTTTTGGTCTCACCAATGCAACATCCACCTTTTATATTTTGATGAATATGGTTTTTAGGCCATTTCAAAAAAAAAAAATTTCTTTTATTTTTGATGACATCCTTATTTATAGCATAAATTTGAAGACCCCTTGTAGCATGTGAAATAGGTACTCTCAGTTATCAAGAAACATTAGTTGTATGCTAAATAATCAAAATATGATTTTAGAGTCTAGAAAGTGGAATATTTGTGTCATATTGTATCACATGAGGGAGTAAAATTTGATCCTAAAAAGAATTGAAGTCATCATGGAGTGGAAGATTCCCAAGGCACTCAAGCAACTTTGGGAATTTATGTGGCTAGTTGGTTACTATCATAGGTTTGTCAAACAATATGGTATTATTAAAACACCACTCACTTATTTATTGAATAAATACTCCTTTTAGTGGACTAATACATTTACCAAGGCATTTGAATAGCTGAAATGGGTCTGTGCACCACTCTGATATTGGCTACTCTAGATTTTTCTAAAACTTTTGTTGTTGAATGTGATGCATATATATATGGTATGGGTGAAGTACTCATGCAAGAGGGTAAACCCATTGCCTTTAAAATTCATCAATTAAATGGTAAAAATGATTTCAAACCCATATATGAGAAATAAATGATGGTTATTCTACATGCATTTAAATAATGGAGACCTTATCTATTGGGTTGTCACTTTCAGGTAAAGATTGATTATGATAGCCTTAAATATTTTTGGAACAACAATTTTCCTATGAAGAATTAAAAAAATGGGTGATGAAAATTTTAGCATTTGATTTTGAAATAGTCTAAAATAAAGGGAAAAAATGTGGTGGTCGATGCACTATCCACGCGAGATGAACTAGTTGACGCATTGTTATGTGCCATGATCATTTGGTAGGTAGACTAGATCAAGGAAGCAAGGCCAGAATAGGAGAATGATAGTGCTATTCATGCATTGATTAAGAATTTATAGTAGGTTTTAGATGGGATTGAGAACTTTACATGGAATGGGAATGCTTTATGGTACAAAGATAGATTATATATGAGTCATAATTCTTTGCTCAAACATAAAATCCATAAATAACTTCATGCATATCCACTTAGCAGTCACTTAGGTTTTTTAAAAATCTATCATAGAGTCAAGAAGGATTTTTTGGGAAGGACTAAAGGGGGATGTACATAAACATATGTCTGAATATATGGTTTATCAATAAAATAAAGGTGAAACCATTAAAACCCTAGGTCTTTAACAACCCCTACCCATCCCTAGTCAATCATAAGAAGAGGTGTATATGGATTTCATTATTAATTTACCATAATCTTAAGGTAGAATTTTTATCATGTTTATTATGGATAGACTCACAAAGTATGCTTATTTTTATTCTTTATCTCAAACATTGGTGGTCAGTATAGTAACTTATATATTTCTCAATACATTTTAGAAATTGCATGGTACTCCCAAGATTATTGTCAGTGATCAAGATCCCTTATTCACTAGTAATTTTTGGATAGAATTAGTTGCATGTTTTGGAACCTAATTGGCTCATAGCTCATCCTATCATCCTCAATCTAGTGGAGAAATTTAGGTAGTCAACAAGTGTCTAGAAGGGTAACTTCATTGCTTTGTGTTCTATAAATAGGATAAATGGGTTCAGTGGTTGCCCCCTAGCTGAATGGTGGTATAATAATTTAGTACATAGTTTATCCAAAATGTCTCATTTTATGGCATTGTATGGATACCATCCTCCATCCCTCACTTCACCCTTGAGGGCCCACCCAAAGGTGCATGCAGTGGAGGAACACCTTCAACATGAATAGGAATCCCTTGCTAGTTTGTGTGAAAATTTAACTTTGGCCCAAAATCACATGAAGCAATAGGTAAATCATTACAATAGTGTGGCATTTTGAAATTTGCAATTAGGTGTTTATTCTCTTACATCCATATAATTAGATGTCCTTGAAGCAATATAATAAGGATAATAAGTTGTCTCTCAAGTATTATGGCCCTTATTAGATCTCGTAAAAAATTGATAGTGTGGCCTACAAGCTAGATTTTCCTCCATCAACTCACATTCATCTAGAATTTCATGTATCTTACCTTAATAAGGTCATTAGAAATAGAGTTACCACTTAGACTAAGTTACCAGAATTAGATGAGGAAGGCAAGGTTATTCTTGATCCTGAAATGGTCCTTTAATTGTGCACTAAGCATCTACATTCCAAAATGATTATAGAGCATCTATTCAAATGGAAGAATCTACCTTCTAAAGATGCTACCTAGGAAGATGAAGCCGTCACCAACAACATCTGATATTATTTAAACATTAAGGAAAATGTTGTTTTTAATTGAAGGGGCATGCTACATCATTAACATTTGGCATGTTTATGGATATGTGTAGTTAACTTGTGGCTTGCATAACCCTTTTACATATTATTTTATATTTTTATATGCACTCATATGCTTATTAGGTTGGCCTATGGGTTGTTCATGGCCTTGATAGACTATATATAGGAGGTAGGGTTAGTTTTTCATCATCATATCAAAATATTCATTTATTATTTCAAGCATTTGGGAGGTTTCCCCCTCGAAGTGGTTTATCTATTATTAATATTTTCTACTACGTTTCTATATCATTGTGATATATTTTTGTATTTCTGCTTATTTGGTGAAGTAATGTCATTACATAATCAAAATAATATTATTCATCTACAAAGCTAACTCTGTATTCTAAATTTGTAATTTGAAGAAAATGTGAAGGATTTTTTCATAGAGTTGCAACCTTGTGGGATTTTCTTGAAGCAGTGGGAAAACCAATGAAAGATGACTCTTTGGTTCCTATTTTCCTAAGATCTCTGCCCCCTAATTATAGAAGCTTTTTGACCACGTTGAATTTCATAAGTCATAAACCAAACTTTGTATCATTAGTTAGCATTCTTAAATAAGAATAAGCCATGCAAAATGTAGAGGAACCTGATAAAAAACATACACTTGACTCACCTTAAAAAGGGAAGAAATCGATGAAGGTTTATAAATAGAATGATAAGCATAATAATCAATAACATTAATAGGTAAATGAATCTCATTCACATAATTTTTGTCTAGTTTTTGGAAAGATAGAGCATGACCTAAAACATTACAGGTATAATGGATTCACATAGGACTCATCAAGTAAGAATCTCACTTCATATAATCCACCTCAGTCATCAAAACCAAAAATCCATTCCAAAAATCATTAGAAGAAGACAAAATAACATGGTAATGTTGTTGAGGATGATCATTCTTTAAAATATAATCATGTCTTTACTATATAGACACATGGAGAACATTATTCTTCAAATTCTATGTGGTATGTTGATTCTGGTGCCATAAGGCACATGATAGGATAGAAATAATGGTTTTCCACTTTACACCAATCAAGATCTTGAGATAATGTTTCTCTTTGTGATGACTCATCATACATAGTTTAGGGTCAAGACAATGTTTCTTTATATCTTGTTAATTACACTACCAAGATCATAGATGTCGTATATGTTCTAGGACTCAATAAAAATTTATTATTTGTAAATCAACTTCTTGATCATCATCTCATAGATGAGTTTGATCACAAACATCGTGAGAAGTTTTGTATTATCAAAAACAAGTATCGAGGCTCTAAAACTATTACATTATCTCTAAATATAGGCAAAATGTTTCATCAAGTGAAGGGTATAGACAAATCTCAGCGATGACACAAAATATATGGTTATTTTAGTTATGGGTATTTTCTTGCATTAAGCAAACACAACATGGTTAGAATTCTTGCCACACTCAAATAATATTTTGATATTTTTTCTAGTTGTTTAGATGGTAAAAAATGAAGAAATCCTTTTGGCAAAAGTGAATATTAATCTCCTTATCCATTGGATCTAGTGCACACTGATCTATGTAGACATATGAATCATAGATAAAAAGGATATAAGTATTTCCAACACTTTCTTAATTATCATTCCTATAATATGTGGTTATTATTATTAAATACTAAAGATTAAGCATTCCAAGCCTTCAAAGTATTCAATAGCTCAATTTAAAATGAAACTCATTGCAAAATCAAGGCCCTCCACTCAAATCATGGGTGGGAATAAACTAGTAAAATTTTCACTACATACCTAACAAGACATGGAATACATCATCAATACACTGCTCCTTATACACCATAGCAAAGTGGTGTTATAAAAAGGCATAACCATGTCATTGTAGAGATGTTTTGAAGCATGGTTGAGGATGCACAATTGCCTCAATATATGTTGGGTAGAAACCTTCCTCACAATTGTATATTTGCAAAATAGGTCACCTACCAAAGCTCTTGATGAAATTACACCAAAGAAAGCATGGAATGGAAAGAAGTTGAATGTCTCTCATTTTTTATTTTTTGGTTGTAAGGTATACATGCATATCCCAAAGAAGAAATGGAATAAATTGGATAAGAAAACCCAAGAATGTATTTTTGTAGGATATAATAATGAGTCAAAAGCATATCAGCTCAATGATCCAAAGACTATGAAGATAATTATCAATAGCGATGCAGTGTTTGATGAGAAAGGTGAAATTAGTTCATCTTCCACATAGACATCGGATACAGACATCAGGATAGTAAACTTTCTAGATGAAAATAGTGGTGATGATAAATCAAAATCTCCAACACCACCAACTACTACTCAACATATGCCTAAATGGTATATGAGTAAAATTCAAGATGCAAAAGTGGATGGACCTCCAAACACTTCATCTAAAAAATTGAGGATTCATAGTATGGCTCATGTAGATGTAAATTTGGACTTATTGATCATTATTATAAAAACATTTGAGCCATCTATAGTTCGCAAAGCCCTAGAGTCCAAACCTTAGAAAAATGCCATGGATGTAGAATATCAATCTCCCATGAAGAAAGACACATGGAAGCTTTTTGATCTTCCACTAGGGAAGAAACCTATCAGTGTAAATGTGTAATTAAGACCAAATATAGTCTGATCAAATGGTGTGTATGAATTTAATTGATCTATGTATCGTTATCATTTATTATTCATAAAACTTTAGGATAAAGTATGTTTAGTGAGACATTATTATTTTCATGAGTATGATTTGCATATTTATGTGATATCTTGAAGTAGAATAGTTTTATATGATACACTACATGTTTAGTTTATAAATGATACAACACATGGATACCTGCTTCTCTCTCTAGATTTTTCCACCATCACTATCGACTCATATGTGAAAGGAGGGTCATTTCCTGATGTGATTAGTGTGAATATTGTTGGTCTGTGGTTAATGTAAAAAATATTCAGATAACGTTCTCTCTCTTCATTAAAGTATTACATATCAAGATGACACTTGAGATTATTATAGATACTTGAGTTCATGAACTATGCTCGAGTGAAGCCATGTATCTTATATGTACATTGTATTAAATTTTACTTATTATTGAATATTGTCATAAAGAATTATAATTACTTGTTATTATACATTGACAGTGGTGGCTATAGACTTGTATTAGATGGTTGAGTTAATATAATTACTTTTTATATTTTTATTATGATGTGCTCTCATGATATTAGAAATCAGTGATATGTGATGTAATATGCTTGTTTATTATTATCTCTTGAGTATTTTATATGGTCTATATAGATTCTCATCGAATAATCTATTTTTGGTTTGTGTATTAAATTTAAAATAAAATTCACATATTTTTGTCTATCTTAGTGGGGTTATTATATGTGGTATCAGAGTTATGACTCAGAATCTAGGACCTAATGAGTCCATTAGATTTTTCATGTTTTTTTTCACCAATGTGAACCTAGTGACATGAAGTATTGCATTGGTATTTTAGATTTGTAGTGCCTTAGTGCAAGAACCATGTTACACCATGAATAGAGTTTTGAGACTTGATATATACTCTTGTATGGTTTGATGACCATTGTAAGTATGAGATATTCATGAATGTGTGTGGGGAACATTGAGTGTGTACCCTTATGAGCACTCATACCCTTTTTTAATTTTTTAAGGGTTGGTTTATTGAGTTTCACAATGGTCATGGTTGTGTATTAGGTTTGGGTAGGCTTTTACATATCATAGTTCATGAGTTATGAACAAAAGGTTTATACTATAGTTTGATTACTTAGATCGAACACCTCGAGTATGATTACATTATTCTTGGTACTCAAGTTAACTTTACCATTTATGTTTTGTGTTATGAATGTTTTATAAAAATGAGATGTTTCTCATTTAAATATGTGTGTGTATGTGCATGCATGCATGTGTGTGTGTGTGTGTGTGTGAGATTTATTTTTTGAGCCTTATATTTACTAATCCTAGGAATATAAAACCTTATAAGACCATTTTTAGTTTGGTACCACCTAGTGCAATGGAAATTTTCTTGTAGTAGAATGTTGTTGTTTTGGTTGGAAATTCTTATATGTTAAGAGTTTGTTTAAGGAATCACACCCTTAAGTTATGTGGTTTATGAAGGAGTGTCATCTCTCATAGTTATTTTAAAGGTGAGTTGTTATTGTCTTATTCTCCTCTAACATCTTTATAAGATACTGAGAGGATTCATATTTTCTTGATGTTGATATAGTGTTCTCTTAAACAAAAACTTGTTTCTAAAATGTTATTTTGACCATATTCCTTGGATTTCATGAGATAAATGTCTTAAAAAATTTTGAGAGAGAGAATTTGTAGGATTGGATGGATTGATACATCTTTATGGTTAGTATTCTTTTTCTCCTAGTTATGGAAACAGATTCCGATACCATACTTACAGATTTGGTAGATAGGTAGTGATTTAGCATCATTGAGTTATAGTGTTTTCTTTTTACTCTTTGAGAGTGTGTAGGATTTTTTTTAGATAGTTCTCTTATTTTCAATTGTGATTCTTTAGGATCACTACGTTATCTAACTTTGACCATGAGGAATGGTGATCCTAGAATTTATATTGGTTCTAGATTAAGGTTTATAAGTTGATTATAATTATTATGATATTATATAACCTTGATTAGATTGATATTATTCTCTTTTGCATATATCATGTTTTTTTAAAGAGTTATTTTTGTACCTTTCACTAAAAATGAGTAGGGTATAGGATGTGCAGAACATCTTGTCAATCTAGGGGTGGAGATAAACTTTTAATTTGTCGTATGTTAGTTGATAAAGTAGGTAAATATTGTTTCACTTGTTCCTTTATAAGTTTGAAAGGATAGTTTGATCCTTGACCTATGTATGTTATGTTAATTTTAATATTAATTCCTCTTAACTATGAATATAACATTATAAGTTAAGCTGTGAAATATGATACCAATTATGTTTAGCCAATGGAAACTTAATATAATTATAGCTAGATTGTATGATTTATTTTGTATGTATGTTGATACATCTAAAATTATTTAGCATATATTATTGCTTTCTATGATCTATTAGTATATAATTATGAATCATTGAACCTTGCTCACATTTTGGAGATGATTAGGTTATAGAAACCTAAGAGAACAGTGGTGAATTAGGAACATGAGTAATAAGTGATAGGAGTGGATCCTATTTAGTCACACATTAATTTGATAGTTACAAAGTTTAGATCTGATAGATGGACTTGTTAAATCCAAGATTGATAGATAAATTAGTTAAATTTAGTTGTATAGTCATACACAGATATATGGTGAAATGATTATTTTTTAAATTTGTATACATTAAAAATGTATTATTTCTTATTCTTATTCATCATCATACTTATTAGGAGATACGTGAAGTAATAATAGTTTGACATATTATACTTATCAGGAGCTACGTGGAGTAGCAATAATAATAACTTATATACATCATTCTTTTCAGGTTCCCTAAACACTTTTTTTTTAGATTGAGAAAAATACTCTCTAGGATTAGAGAGATGTGCAGAGGGATTAGAAGGTTTTTTAGAACTCTCTTTAACCATTTGTGTTTGGCTTTTATGATGATCTCATGTGCTTTTGGAAAGTCAGTGAAACTTTCACTAAGATATGTGGGACCCTTCAAGGTAACAGAAGTGGTCAATCCTATAGTATATAAGCTTATTTTAATGACACTAGACCTTGGGTGGTCATGATAGAATCAATCAGAGTGAGCAATATTCACAAACCATGTTTGCAAAATTGAGAGATGTGACATATCAGGGTCTTGTGAGATCCATACTTTCAGAATAGTGCAACTTGAGGGAACTTCGATGAGTTTTATAGGTAATTTAACATTTATTACCTAATTTAATATTTTATATTGTGTTATTTCTCTAATGAATAATATTTTCAGTTCAGAATTTATATTTGATAAGAGTAATGCAGGATGATGACTAGCTTTAAGGGAAGGATGTTACATCTTGATTCCTCGCCAAGCAAACTATATGATTGTCCATAGATATTTATAGTTGACACCTCTGATTTGGTTATATATTGAGTAAGCTTTGAGATATATGTTATTATGAGATAATAAAAAATTATTTAGGTTACATGATCACACTACTATGAGTTAGTTGTAAGTATATTTTTACTTTATGATCATGTTGATTTATCATTTCAGCTATATTTTATGATGAGTTTATATCATGATTATTATGGTATAACTACCTACTTTGTTGTGAGATTGATGTAGGAGAACCCATCCCTTAAATCATGTTGGAGGGAGAGCATTATCAAAGAGGGTGACATAAATGAAGATTTAAGAGGATGATAGAGAATTGATGAGAACCCTACACATACCACTAGAGTTAATATGTGTTAGAATATATTAAAAATAATTTATGCATGGTGTGTTTATTTCTACTTATTTTGAAAAATTGATTTTTATAGTTTGCTAGTATAGTTTAATAGCTTAATTAATTGATACATTTTATCATTTAAGCTAATAAAAATGTTATTAGTAAAATTAAAATCTAAATTATTAGTAATTTATGGAATTATCATATAAATAGCTATAACATTATAGATAATTAATTTAATAAAATTATAGATTTTATCTATTTTATATTAAAATAAATAAAAATGGAATTAGCCAAGGAAAAAGACAATTAAAAAATAAAAATAGAAGGAAAAGTAAAGACTAAATTTAGAAAAATAAAAAGAATCAAATATATTAAAAATAGCTAAAATTAAAAAAATAAAAGAGAAAAACAAAAATTTAAAAAAATAAAATATTTAAAACAAATGTAAAAGCTTGTGCCTATTTTATATAGGTGGAAATTAAGAAAGGAAAAATTATCTTAAGTATTTTTGGCAATAAAAAAATGAAAGAAGAAAAAGAGGTGTAGCTTCACCAGAAGAAGACATAGAAAGAGGCATTGGAGGAGAGACAAATCAACAATGATAGGCAAATCAAAAAAAAAATCTGATTACTAGATAGACAATTTTTTAGATTCAATTTATGATCATAATTTAACTGATTAATTTGGCTTATTTTTATATGATTAAAATTAGTAGAGTACCCCTTTGAAGAATTAAAAGAATGTGGTTGCATGAAACTTGAATGCGTAAGGCTTTGAAAATTATATTATATATTCATTTTGAAAAAAGAAAATTATAATGTTTATAGTGAAAATCAAAAAGTAAAATCTAAAAAAGAGAGATGTGTAGTGGGGTAGGGGGTGTGACATCAAATTGATAGCCAAAGACTATAGAGGAAAGTACAAAAATTCATGTCAAAATAGCATCACTTTTACTTGGAACATAAGGCGATGGGCACCTTTATTTTACTCATAAGATCAAGTATGTCATTATACTTTATTTCTTAACTAAGTTTATTTTTATTGACATGACATTTCCCCAAAATGAGATGGGCATAACCTATAAAAAAAAAATCTCAAAATTATTTATTTTTCATGTGTTGGCTAAGAGAATTTATTCAGACTCATTAAGAGAAAAAGTGAAATAAGAAAGGCCATAAATTTTATTTAAATTAAAAAAGCCTCATAAATTTAGAAAATCACTCGTAAAGCTAGCATACTTAAATAAGGGGAAAAATATAACATAAGCCAAATTTAAATATTAAAAGATATTTTCATGTTTCAGTTTGAAAGAACTACACCACTTCTTGATATAAGTAGAAAATTCTTTCCTGTAATATCATTTTTTGATGCCACGAATGTTGATGGCCTGGTGAGGTTTGCCTTACGTTGGATATTCTTGGTTTTTTATGACCCACATGGGAAAACTGTGGAAGATATTTTCTGAGAATTATATTTGTTTTAGTGCCTCCATTAGGGTTTATGATTAACAATGTTGGTATGTAGAAAATAAATTATGATATTTGGATAAGCATAGATCTGATGATAAAAAACAAACCATCAATAGAAAATATAGATCCACAAGATAAAATCTAATTGGGCATTATAAGTAATAATGCCAGTTATGTTAGAGTGAAGGTAGTGCCACTATACTAGTTTATTTTTTCACCAGGGCATCACCATTATTATTATTATTCTTATTATTATTATTATTATTATTATTATTATTATTATTATTATTATTATTATTATTATATCAGTTGTTGAATTTAATATTTTTAGCTGTGTGCTTTTAACATTACTATATTTTATATAAGGAGGTAATTCATTTTAGTAATATAAAAGGATAATAACGTAATGTATGAATAATTTATGGATTGTATAAAACATGATTAACATATTTGTTTATACATTTGATTTATAAAATTATTCATAAATATGTTTCCTTAAATATGTGTAGGATGGGTTTAGTAAATAAGATCCCTTTTCTAAATAATAATTAATGTTTTATACATGAGATGGTTTGGAAACATATAACAAAATATCATATAGTTTTCTTTCGTGAACGTTTAACTTAGTGTATAGGAGCTCTTATAGAGACCTCAAATTGACTAAGCATGATTGTTAACTTTTAAAATATAGTCAACTATTTTGTTATTTAACAATAGAATAATCTCTTAAAATATCATTTAGGAGTATTTATAACCATAGTTGTTATGTGGGGTTAGTATATTGATAACCTTTATAGAGTTTAATAAGACACAAAAATGATTGAAAAACCAATGAAGTTGTCATTAATTATGAATGAGTTACCTATTATATATATAACATGTAAGTCAAACATGTGGTGTAAATGTAACATATATATATATATATATATATATATATATATATATATATATATATATATATATATATATATATATATATATATATATATATATATATATATATATATATATATATATATATATAACCATAAATTTTATGTGGGGTTAGTATATCGATAACCTTTATAGAGTCTAATAAGACACAAAAAGGATAAAAAATTGAATGAATTTGTCATTAATTATGAATGAGTTACCCATTATATATATAACATGTAAGTCAAACATGTGGTGTAAATATATATTTAAATAAGTTATGGTATGCATAATCAGGAATATGGATATATATGGGGTGTATTCTTATGATTATAGTTTCATGGATGGATTATTAACTACACTGAAGAATTACATATAATTAAGTTAACGAATGCATGCATTCAAACCCCTAAAATGCATAGCAAATATTAGTTAAATTATCCTCTGTTTCATGTGTGTTGAGTCTTGTTTTGCTATATTCACACATATATTTAATTATGAAACATAATTACATAATGAAATTTGTTGTATTAAGTCATATGCCCAATATTATATCTATAAGTATAATTTTATCTAGTCATTAGATGTCTAAAGAAATGAGTTTATGAGTATTATATTTCTTTACAAATGATTGATTGATTCTTAGTTATATGTATTCAGTATTGACTACTTATGTGTGGTACATATTATGGGAGTGATAATATGTATAAATATTTTGTTATATTTAACATATAATGTTGCATCATGATGCATGCATATAAGTTATATTTTTTTGAATAATAGTATGTAGTTTAAACTTAGGGTATATCTAGGTGGTATAATTATGTACTTGTCTAATTTTTATTATGTATATGAGTCATTTGATTCTTAAAATCATAAGTTTAGTTGTGTATTTATGTAATTGTGAACTATGATAGTATGGGATATCATGGAGTAATATAGTGTAATTATATATTAAATCTAGATGGTACATATTATAATTGATATGTTTAGACTCACATATATGTTTGACTAATTAACTATATGCGTATTGATTATTACTATGAATAATATTGTTTTGTGATAATTAATAAGACTTTATGTATGGATGTATACAATCTTTGAGAGTTTAATGAATGTTATGGTAGTATATTATTGTATCCCATGGAAACTATGACTTGCTTCATTATATTTAGTTACTTGAATAAAAATTTATGTTTCAATGTATTTAAGACTACTTTATATGATTGATTGTGAAAAACTAATATTTATGTCTTATAATACTAGACTATAGTATTATGAGTGATCATATGGTGTAGTATGTTTAAAAAATAATTATGGTAGCGAAAATATAAAGTGAAATGTGTATTTACTAGGGTGGTATAAATTATAGTCATTATTTTTAGTATGGGATAGAAAATAATGTCATATTCATTCATATGTTTGATGAAATAAATGTATGCTTTAGTTATTCTTATGTTTAACATGTTATATAATGTATAAGATGTAAATTAAATGAATCTTGTGGTTAAATTGTATTTGACCAATATGCATTGCTGACACAAAGTAAGGAGTGAGATGGACTTCATTGGCTTACTAGTATCACAATGATAGATGAAGCTAGTATGATCAAGTAATGTGTATAAATTTGATTGTTATATAGATCATTACATTTATTATTCATAAAAAAATTGGTCAAAGTATATTTAGTGATATATTATCATTTCAAGAGAATGATTTACATGTTTGTCTAATATATTATAATAGAATGGTTTTCTAAGATACACTGTATATTTAGTTTAAAAATCATACAACACATGAGTACTTGCTTGTCTCTGTAGATTCTTGCACCATCGCTATCTACTCATCCATTAAGGGAGGGCCATTTTTTATGGGATTAGTGCAGGGGATCATTTGTCCATGGTTAGTGTGGAAAATTACTTAGATGATGCTTTTCGTACCCATAATAGTACTACTATTGAGATGTCACTTAAGATTGCCATAGATACTTGAGTTTGGGAAATATGCTCAAGCAAAGCCATGCATCTTATATGTACTTTGTATTGAATTTTAATTATTATTGAATATTTCCATGAAGAGTTGTAATTACTTGTTATTGTACATTGATAGTGGTCATTGTAGACTTGTATCAGTTGTGATTGAGTTAATATAATTATTTTTTATATTTATATTAAGATGGGCTCTCATGATATTAAAGATCAGTGATATGTGATGTAATATGGTTGTTTTCTATTATCACTTGCATATTTTATATAGTATCTATAAATTCTCATGGTTTAATGTATTTTTAGTATGTGTATTTAATTAAATAATAAAAATCACATATTTCTATGTCTAATCTAGTGGGGTTGTTATACACTCAATATAATAGTTAACAGTGTCACTCTCCTACTGAAAACATTAGCTACCTAATATTGGATTCATATTTATGCTTCAAAATAAAATTATATCGCTATGAGAAAGATACTCACTTTGCATGTCTATTAACTTTTTTTTAGTCTTCACATATTTCAAGTCCTCATGATCTATAAATAGAATAAAATCCTTAGGCACTAGATATTTCCTTCAATCTCTTAATGCTTTTACAATGACATAAAATTCAACATCATGTGCAAACTATTTTTTCTTAGCTCATTCAATTTCTCACTAAAATATGCTTTTAGCCTTCCTTCTTAACTCAACACAACACTAATTCCAACATGTGAAGCATCACAATCAATGTTAAACACTTTGGTAAAAAAAATTAATACTAAAATAGGTTTTTATGTAATATTCTTCTTTAAATATTGAAAGATTTATGTTGTTCCCCTTATCCACAAAAAATGCATTCTTCTCATGCAACACAGTTATTGATGCAACAATGTTACTAAAAATTTTAATGAACTTTATGTAAAACATTTCTAAACCATGGAAACTTGTTATATATGTGATGATGTTTGGAATAGGCCACTCAAAAATTAAATTTATTTATTCTTCATCCATTCTTACATCATTTAATAAAACTAAAAACCACCAAAATACCAAATTATTCTACATATACCTAACTTTTTCAGATTTTCATAGAGCTTCTCCTTTCTCTTAATAATGAACATGAAAGCCTAAAATATCTCAAAATGTTAAATTTTAAATCATGCAATATTGAATTTTACATTAAGTTCAATTTTCTTAAATCTCAAATAGAAGAAAATCATAAACATAAATAAATGAACAACATACAATTCTTTGAAAATAGATTTCTCCAAAAAAAACATTGTACGACCAACATAGGACTTGTAGATTTCTTTTTTGCTAAAATATGTCCATAATCGATCCAGAGTTCAAATCACTAAAAACTATTTTTTAGATAATTTTGTATTTTTGTTAAAAGACAAAACAAGAAAAGGACAAAATTTTAGGGATAGTATTAATTATTTTTCTTTACATAATTTTATTTTCTATTTTTTATAATTATAAATTGTAAATTTAAAACAGTTGTAAAATTCCTTTATTTTTGATAAATCAAATCAGTGTGAAAATAATGATATTGTAAAAATATCATTCACAGTGTTCAATTTAACGATGTCTCAGGTTCACATTTAAGGGTAATACCATTACGCTTTGAACTACTACATTTATATACTAAAATAGTTGTAACAATGATGTATAGACATTAACCCTTTAAATTGTTAATAAGTAATAAGGTTTATAAATATTCAGAAACAATCCCTCCATTTCCTACTCATTAATGTCAATAGATATAAATCTTGATAGTTGGAATTTGTAATTATATAGAAAAATTATGTGCATGTATGTAGAATTCCTTCTTATTAGGTGTTAGTGAAATAAAAAATCTCTTTCATGTACTATATAGGTACCCAATACCATTCTAATCTCACGTGTGTTAAATTTTGTTTCTCTTATCGATGGGTATATCAAAAGGACAAGCTCTTCCAGTACCAACAGGTATATAAGAATGTGTGTATAGAGAGAGGTTTGGTATATCAGTCTGCCAATATATAGAAAGGGGAATCTTTTAGAGTTTTAAGATATCAATCCATCTACCTTATAAAATTTGAACATTTTTACACATGTGGTAAAAAATAGACCATATTTTGTTCTTCCAAACACTCAGCTTCTTTGAGATGATAACTATACAACATGAAAAGTAAAGGTTAAAACCCATTTATAATTTGAGGACATATGGATAGTTGTTGATGGCACATGGACCCAGCACACTATTAACATTGATCAACATTGAAAATATGATAAAGCCAATCAGATGGCTAAGTTCATCCTTATGTTCAAAGTCTCATATGAGGTACAACCTCACATTCATAATGCCACTACAACTTAGGATGCTTGAGATAAGCTTCAAATAGTATTTGAGATAAATAATTTGTTACTCTTTTAATTATTGGTGTGTCTAGAGATATGTGTAGCTAACTTATGGCTTGCATAACCCTTTTGCATATTATTTTAATTTTTTCTATGCACTTATATGCTTAGTAGGTCAGCTTATGGGTTGTACATGGCCTTGGTAGACTATAAATAGGAGGTAGGGTTAGTTGTTCATCATCATATCAGAGTATTCATTTTTTATTTCAAGCATTTGGGAGGTTTCCCTCTTGAAGTGGCTTATCTATTATTCATATTTTATGATATATTTCTATATCATTCTGATCTACTATTATATTTATGCCTATTCGATAAAGTAATATCATTCCAAGTGGTATCAGAGCATTTATTTGGGTCATAATCAGATCAAGCCCCTAGATCTTAAAATTGGCTATATATCATAAAAAATTACACGTATATGAAATTTTTTTATTGGAGTTGATAAATAATTTGTTATGATCCTGATGGGTGGATTTCACTAACAACTCGAGGTTTTGGTATAGTGGTTCATTACATGTGGTATCAAAGCCTCCACCCAGGTTCAAGTCACAGAGCAGGTGGCTACATCAGCATGGCAGTGTTCGTCTGGGGCTCATACACGCAAAGAATCCTGATGGTACGAGCGCAAATCTTGCCCAAAGTCTGGGCTTCAGAATCATGGTGGGATGTTATGATCCTAATGGGTGGATTTCACTAATGCCTCAAGTTTTTGGTGTAGTGGTTCGTTACATCATTCAAGTAAGCTTCCATTAAAATTTTAGCTCATTGGGATTTGTGTTTCAATGGTCATTGCCATTTTTGAGTTTTTCATAAATTCACTCCATTGCTCATAATTTTTAGAATTTTTCAAATGTATTTACATGTTTTGAAATATTGGAAAAATATAGTTTGGGTATATTCTTTTATATTTGTGATTTGAGGCTAAAATATTTAAAAAGTTTCATGGTCATAGTTGGGTCAACGATGCAAAATAAGGTTCACCATCAAGCCTTCTTATGGTTAGTCTTGACACTAAAAGATGGGGGAAATAGAAATACAAACCTAAAACTCCTCTAGGGGATGACATGGAGTTTGAAACCTCTAATATGATGTCTTAAAAGATAATATATCAAATTTAGTTGAATCTACATGGCCTAATATAGAAGGATGTGCAAGTCCAAACTCAAATGTCAGTAATGCAAAGGGGAGCTTAATGACATTAGAAATTAGTTACAATATATCATATCACAATTGGATACCATTTCTATCTCATTTTCTACTTAAAAACTCTCCACTTTTTCCTTCTAGTCCTCCTCCTCTCAACACTAACACTATCAATACGGGGGTGAAACTGATGTTGCCAAAAGTGGACTTGTGCAAGTTTGATGTTAAGGATCCACTCACTTTAATCAATCAAATTGAAAATGTATTTCATTTATTCCAAACTCCTAGCTCTCAAAAGGTGGCTATGGCATCTATGTCTCTGGATCATGAGCCATTCATTTAGTATTGTTGGTTTTGTGCTCAAAAGAAGACTGATACTCCTATTATATGGTCAATAGTCTCTAATGAATTGATGTCTCACTGTTGGGATAATGTGTCTAAAAATTTATTTATCTAGTTATCCAAATATAGATAAATAGGAAAAGATAAGTATTATATTCATTAGTTTCATAATCTATCTTTACGCGTGGAGGACATGACTGAGGTAAATCTAACTGACCTTTTTCTAGGTGGACTAAAAGATATTTTCAATTAGATTTTTGCACATTTAACCCCACAACTATATCTAAAGTTATACCAAGGGTAGGCTTATTAGAATAAAAACATATGATCAAATTTCATCCTTTTAGTACTTGCCAAGAATGCACCTTCCCAACTCCATCATTGCCTCAACCTACCATGTTGACACCATAACAAATTGAGGAGTAGTGTACCAAAGGGTTGTGTTATGGTTGTAATATAAAATGGAACAAAGGTCATTGATATGATGAAAATAATTTATTTTTCATCAAAGGGGTCAATGAGGAGGCATCTAGTGATGGTTTTGAAGACCCTAAAGATGAAGCTGTAGATTCTCAACCTACTATCTCCTACCATGTCCTTGTAGGTATTTCTACTCTTCAAACTCTTAAGGTGGCAGGTTTCTTTGATAATTAAAAGTTTATATTATTAATTGACTTAGGAAGTACACATAATTTCATCAATAATAATTTGGTTGCTTGTTTTAATTATTTCATCTACCTAGCCCTAGAATTTCAAGTCATGATTATAGGTGGTGGTATAGTTAATTATTCTAAAAATTTTCATATTATTAATTTAGCAATGGAGGACTATTTGCTAGATGATCATAGGTTTTTTAGTCCTATAGGTGGGACTAACATTATTTTGGGAGTACAATGGCTCACCACATTGGGTACTCTTGAAATGAATTTCCAAGAACTATTCATGCACTTTCATTCTAAAGTCAAGTTAGGGGAACTACGAGGATTAAAATTTAAATCTTCATAAGTGGTATTCAAAGATTTATGGTGTGCTTGTTTTCCATTAATGTTCAAAAAATTAAGGAGTCTACCCATCTTGATTTATAATAAATATTGGATGAACATTTGATTATTTTTGGCCCCATGCCAAAAGGTCTTTCTCCTAGCCGTACCCATAATCATAACATCATACTCATTATTAGAAATACACCACCCAACATCATACCATACAAATATCTTTATGCTCAGAAGAGTGAAATTTAAAAAATGGTACAATAGTTGTTGGAGGCAAGAACCATTCACCATAGGCAATATGAATATTCTTCTCCAATAGTCATGGTGTGAAATAAGGATGAAACTTGGAGGATGTGCCCAGCTTATAGAGAGCTCAACAATTTCACTATCAAAGAAATGTTTTCTATTCCTTAAATTGATGACTTTTTTAATGAATTACATGATTATATTTATTTTACCAAATTAAATTTTTTCTCTAGGTATCATCAAATCTGGATCCATGAGGAAGACATTCCTAAAATAACTATCCATAATCATGAAGGCCATTATGAATTTTTGGTCATGACTTTTAGTCTCACCAATGCACCATCCACCTTTTAAAGTTTGATGAATATGGTTTTTAGGCCATTTTAGAGAAAGTTTGTACTTTTATTTTTTGATGAAATCCTTATTTAAATTGGGAAGACCACTTGTATCATGTGAAATAGGTACTCTCAATTATCAAAAAACATTAGTTGTGTGCTAAATAATCCAAATGTGTTTTTAGATTCTAGGAAGTGGAATATTTGTGTCATATTTTATCACATGAGGGAGTAAAAGTTGATCGTAAAAAACATCCAAGCCATCATGGAGTGGAAGATTCCCAAAACACTCAATAATTAAGGGTATTTATGTGGCTAATTGGTTACTATCATAGGTTTGTCAAACACTGTGGTAGTGTTACAATGCCATTCACTTCTTTTTTGAATAAAGACTCCTTCTAGTGGACTAATACATCTACCAAGGCATTTGAATAGCTAAAAATGACTCTGTGCACCACTTTGTTATTGGCTACTCTAGATTTTTCTATAACTTTTGTGGTTGAATGTGATGCATATGGATATGGTATGGGTGCAATACTCATGTAAGAGGGTAGGCCCATTACCTTTGAAATTCATCAATTAAAGGGCAAAAATCAGCTTAAACCCATTTATGAGAAAGAGATTATGGATATTATATATGCAGTTAAATAATGGAGACCTTATCTATTAGGTTGTCACTTTTATGTAAAGATTGATCATGATAGCCTTAAATATTTTTGGAACAACGGTTTTCCTATGAAGAATAACAAAAATGGGTGAGGAAAATGTTATGATTTTATTTTGAAATAGTCTACAAGAAAGGAAAAGAAAATGTGGTGGACAATGCACTATCTAGGTTAGATGAACTAGTTGAGGCATTGTTATGTGCCATGATCATTTGGTAGGTAGACTAGATTGAGGAAGCAAGGTCCGAATGGAAGAATGATAGTGCTACCTATGCATTGATTAAGAATTTATAGAAGGGTTCAGATGGGATTGAAAAGTTTAAATGGAATGGGAATGCATTATGGTAGAAAGATATATTATATGAGTCATAATTCTTTGCTCAAACATAAAATCCTTCAATAACTTCATGCATCTCCACTTAATGGTCACTTAGGTTTTTCAAAAATCTATCATAGAGTCAAGAAGTATTTTTTTGGGAAGGAATCAAGGGGGATGTACATAAATATATGTTTGAATGTATGGTCCATCTTTAAAATAAAGGTGAAACCATTAAAACCTCAGGATTTTAACAACCCCTACCCATCCCTAGTCAATGATGGGAAAAGGTGTCTATGGATTTAATTACTAGTTTACCATAATCTTAAGGTATAATTTTTATCATGGATTTTATGGATAGAATCACAAAGTATGCTCATTTTTATTCTTTATCTCAACCATTTGTGGCCAGTATAGTAACTTCTAGCTTTCTCAATACATTCCATAAATTGCATGGTACTCCCAAGATTATTGTCAATGATCAAGATCCCTTATTCACTAGTAATTTTTGGATAGAATTAGTTGCATGTTTAAGAACCTAAGTGGCTCATAGCTCATATTATCATCCTCAATCCATTGGACAAATTGAGGCAGTCAATAAGTGTCTAGAAGGGTACCTTCATTACTTTGTGTCAGATAAATAGGATAAATGACTTCAATGGTTGCCCCTAGCTAAATGGTGGTATAATAATTTACTACATAATTTATCAAAAATGTCTCATTTTATGGGATTTTATGGATACCATCCTCCATCCCTAATTCATCCTTGAAGGCCCACCTGAAGGTGCATGCAGTGGAGGAACACCTTCAACATCAATATGAATCCCTTACAAGTTTGTGTGAAAATTTAACTTTGGCCCAAAATCACATAAAGCAATAGGCAGATCATTAAAGGATTGAGGCATTTTGAAATTGGTGATTTGATATTTATTCTCTTGTAGCCATATAAGTATATGTCCTTGAAGCAATAAAATAAGGATAACAAGTTGTCTCCTAAGTATTATGTCCCCTATTAGATCTTGTATAAAATTGGTAGTGTGGCCTACAAGCTGGATTTTCCTCCATCCACTTGCATTTATCTAGTATTTCATGTATCTTACCTTAATAAGGTCATTATAAATAGAGTTTCCACTCAATATAAGTTACCATAATTAGATGAGGAATGGAGGGTTATTCTTTATCCTGAAGTTGTCCTTCAAACATGCACTAAACATCTACATTATAGAATGATTATAGAGTATCTGATCAAATGGAATAATCTACCTTCTAAAGATGCTACCTAGGAAGATGAAGCCTTCATGCAATAACATCAGATATTATATAAACATTGAAGATAATGTTGGTTTTAATTGGAGGGGCATGCTACATCTTTAACCTTTGGCATGTCTAAGGATATGTGTAGCTGACTTGTGGCTTGTATAACCATTTTACATATTATTTTACATAACTCTATATACTCATATGCTTATTAGGTTGGCCTATGGGTTGTCCATGGCCTTGATACACTATAAATAGGAGGTAGGGTTAGTTTTTCATCATCATATCAAAATATTCATTTCTTATTTCAAGCATTTGGGAGGTTGCCCCCTTGAAGTGGTTTATCTATAATTCATATTTTCTACTATGTTTCTATATCATTGTGATCTATTATTGTATTTTTGATTATTTGGTGATGTAATTTCTTTATAGAATCAAAATAATACTATTCATCTACAAAGCCAAATCTGTAGTCTAAATTTGAAATCTAAAGAAAATTTGGAGGATTTTTTCATAGAGTTATAACCTTGCAGGATTTTCTTGAAGCAGTGGGAAAACCAATTAAAGATGACTCTTTGGTTCTTATTTTCCTAAGAGCTTTGCCCCCTTCTTATAGAATTTTTATAACCACATTGAATGTCACAAGTCAAAAACCAAAATTTTTATCATTAGTTAACATTATTCAATAAGAATAAGCCATGAAAAATGTAGAAAAACCTGATGAAAAAAATGCACTTGACTCACCTCAAAAAGGGAATAATCCCATGAAGGTTAAAAAATAGAACCCTAATCCTAACAATGAATAATATTAATAGGGACATGAATCTCATTCACATATATTTATCTTATTTGTGGAAAGACATGGCATGACCTAAAATAATGTTGGTATAATGGATTCACATAGGGCTCATCAAGTAAGAATCTCACTTCATAGAATCCACCTCAGTCATAGAAACCAAAACCCCATTCCAAAAACCATAATCACGTCTTTAAAAGAAATAATTACATGGTAATATTGTTGAGGATGATCATTCTTCAAAAGATAATCATGTTTTTACTACACAGATACATGAGGAACTGTATTCTTCAAATTCCATCTGGTATGTTGATTTTAGTGCCATAAGGCACATGATAGGATAGAAAAAATGGTTTTCTACTTTACACCAATCAAGATCTCGAGATAATGTTTCTCTTTGTGATGACTCGTCATACATAGTTTAGGGTTGAGATAATGTTTTATTATAGCTTGTTAACTGCACTACCAATATCATAGATGTCCTATATGTTTCAAGACTTAATAAAAACATATTATTTGTAAATCGACTTCTTGATCATAATCTCATAGTTGAGTTTGATCAAAAACATGGTAAGAAGTTTTGTCTTATCAAGAATAAGTCTTGAGGCTATAAACTATTACATGATCTTTAAAAATAGGTAAGATGTTTCATCTTGATCTTGTACAAAATGACCATCTATAACTTGATGTGAAGGGTATAGACAAATCTTAGTTATGACACAGAATATATGATCATTTTAGTTATGGGTATTTTCTTGCATTAAGAAAATGCAACATGGTTAGAGGTCTTGCCACACTAAAATAATCTTTTGATATTTTTCTAATTCCTTAGTTGGTAAAAAATGAAGAACTCCATTTGGCAAAAGTGAATATCAATCTGCCTATCCACTAGATTTGGTGCACACCAATCTGTGTAGACCTATGACTCATAGACAAAGGATATAAATTTTTCCAACTCTTTTTTTATGAGCATTCCTATGATATGTGGGTTTCCTTATTAAATACTAAAGATCAGGCATTTCAAGCCTTCAAAGTATTCAAAGCCTCTATTGAAAATGAAACTCATTGTAAAATCAAGGCCCTCCACTCAAATCATGGGTAGGAATACACTAGTAAAATGTTCACTGCATACCTTACAGAGCATGGAATACGCCATCAATACACTTTTCCTTATACACCATAGCAGAATGGTATTTTAGAAAGGCATAATCGTGTCATTATAGAGATGTTTTGAAGCATGGTTGAGGATGTAAAATTATCTTGTTCATGTTCGGTAGAAACTTGTCTCACAATTGTATATCTGCTAAATAGGTCACCTACCAGAGCTCTTGATGGAATTACACCAAAGAAAGCATGGAGTGGAAAGAAGTTGAAAGTCTCTCATTTTTGAGTTTTTGGTTGTAAGGCATACATGTATGTCCCAAAGAAGAAAAGGAATAAATTGGATAAGAAAACCCAAGAATGCATTTTTGTAGGATATAATAATGATTTGAAAGCATATCAGCTCATTGATCCAAAGACTATGAATATACTTATCAGTAGGTATGTAGTGTTTGATGAAAAAGGTGAAATCAGTTCATCTTCCACATAGACATCTAATATAGGCATCCAACTAGTAAAATTCCCAGATGAAAATTGTGGTGATGATAAATCAGAAGCTCCAACACCACCAACTACTACTCAACGTATGCCTAAATGGTATATGAGTAAAATTCAAGATGCAAAAGTGGATGGACCTCCAAAAACTTCAACTACAAAACTGAGGACTCATAATATAGCTTGGGTAGATGTAAATTTAGCCTTAATGATCTTTATTATAGAAATATTTGAGCCATCTATAGTTCACAAATCCCTAGATTCCAAACCTTAGAAAAATGACATGGATGTTGAATATCAATCTCCCATGAAGAAAGACACATGGCAGCATTTTGATCTTCCACCAGGGAAGAAACCTATCAGATGTAAATGTGCCTTTAAGACCAAATACAAAGTAAGGATCATAGCAAATGGCTATGTTCAAAAAGAAGGTATAGACTATGAGGTGACTTTTGCTCCTGTAGGTAAGATAAAGACTGTAAGAATTATCTTTTAATGATAGCATAGTTTGGATGGAATGTTCATCAGATGGACGTTAAAAGCGCCTTTTTAAATAGAGATCTACAAGAAGATATCTACATGACTCAATTGGAAGGTTATGTCAAACCAAGTCAAGAGAAGGTGTGTAAACTCATAAAATCTATGTATGGTCTCAAATAGAGTCAGAGATCCTAGTATATAAAAATTGATGAGCATCTCATAAAACATGGATTTTAGAGGAATGCATATGATCCCAATTTCTACCTCAAAAATCAAAGGGAGAGATTGTTATTATTATTGTTTATGTCGATGATCTAGTCATCACTAATAACTCAGTGAAGATGATTGACGCCACAAAGAAATATCTCAACCGATTGTTTGACATGATAAATCTTGAGCTATTGCACTACTATCTTAGATTGGAAGCATGGAAAAAAAACCAAATATTCATGTCTCAAATGAAGTATAATAAGACATTGCTCGAGAGGTGTCAGATGATGGATTACAAACCAATGGCTATACCTATAGAGATAAGAATTCAATTGTCTTGCTCAGATCCATCACCACTAGAAGATGCCACTCTTTATTTTTATTTTATTGGGAGTCTTGTCTACCTCACATACACTAGGCCAGTTATTAGTTATGTTGTTAGCTATCTTTATTAGTTAATGTAGGAGCCAAAAGTAAGGCATTGGAAAATAACTAAGTAGGTATTGTGATATATTCAATGAACAATGAATTATGGCCTAGCATGTATAATAAGAATGATAAGTTCCTCTTGATAGGATACATGGACATGGATCATGTAAGTTCAATTGATGATAGAAAATTCACTTTTAGTTTTATATTCTTTTGGGGATTTGGTCCAATCTCATGGGTGAGCAAGAAGTAGAACTTGATTTCTCGTTCTTCTATTGAGGTAGAATATCATACTACAAGAGGAGTTGTATGCGAGTTGATATGGCTATGTCATATACTAGCAAGATTTAAAGTTCCACAGACTCAGCCAATAATTTTGATCTATGATAATCAGGGTGTTCTTAAACTTATTCATAATCTAGTGTTTCATGAACACACTAAGCACATTGAAGTTCAACTCAATTTCATATGCAAACATATTCAACAACATAATATTCATCTCCAATATTACCCCACTCAAAATCAGTGTACAAATGTCTTAATGAATTCACTTGCACGTGATAAATTTGAGGCATTTAGAAATTCTTTCTCTTGTATTCTCCAAACTATAATAAATTAAGGGGAGGAATGTTAGAATAAATTAATTTATAAGATTTTTATATGTAAATGTGAAGTCGTTATCTATAAAACAACCCACAATGTCTTTTAGATTAATTTGTTACTTGTTAAACTAAGTTAGTCACATAAATCTATTATTAGCCTATTACATAAAATAGTAGATTATGAATATTTTTTAGATTATTGATCCCCGCATTTTTTAGGGTCTATTACGAGCAATATTTCTAATATAAAAGCTTCCTTGTATTTGATGATCCGTAAGCTCAATAAATCATACTAGATTTATGCTTAGACCTTCTTCTTTCAGAGGTAATAAAACTACCTTCATACCACCTTTCTAAAAAGTATGTGTTTTTTGCTCCATCATAAATTGTTTTTTAAATCAAATTGTCATGACCTTTCCAATAACACATGACATGCATCCATTGGTATAACATCACACCATATTTCATTCCTTTAAGTTTTTCATATAAAATACTTGGTGAAATACTTTTTATCTAATATAACTTCATTCTCTTTTTTAAACCATGAAATCTAATAAAACTAAAAAAAACTCAAACAACAATTCAAACACAGTTTGGATAAAAAATTACAACCTCCAAAAATTTATTCTCTAAAAATTCAATTTCCACATCAAATTTTGAGGTCTTATATCTACACTTAATATACACTAAAAATATTGAACTCCCAACCTCAACTATTCAACATCACCCAACATATATCATTAATGACACAAATGCAAACATGCTAAATGTGTATGCTCTTTCCCGTTATAATCTAAATTTGGAGGAATCCCATATATAATTATAACTATATAACCTTGTTGTTATTAAAATGTTCTCTAAGCATGTCTAAAATTTTCAACCATGCCACTCCTTATGAGAGAGTTGTGAATAATAAATACATACTCATCTCCTCCTCTTTTCTCCTTTAGTTTTATATGATTGCCGGATGAATATGGTTGTTCAGCATTCCCTTTTTCTACTACATAACTTTATAATCTCTTTGAAGACTTTGATGCGTGAGTATTTAGTTACTCACAGGAGAGGTTTAAACATGTTTAAATCAACAACACCGACAATCATCGATGGATGGAAAGTGGATGGCATCCCTCGATCCACCTCAACCCCACGTTGTTCGTACAGATCGCCATTCGCGGGAGAACACTCGGTCGGGTTACCTAACGGAAACTCTAGAACCTTTGAACGAAAGAATACAGGGACGTTTAAATGGTCCACACTCCACGCGCGGCATATTTTTCTGTTTCAGTACCCACACGACAATAAATAAAAATATAAATGTATTGACATCTCACACTCGGTCGTCTTACCTGTTATTTCAACTACGAAAAGTCGATAGCCTTCGAAACGACAAATACAGAGGCGTTTTCGGGAAAGATTTCGCTGTTGAAATGGTCCACACGCCAAATTTGTCTGCCCACCCTCAACAATATATAATACTCCACTCCGTCCTGTCTTCACACCCTCCACCATCTCAACCATAAATCTCGTCTCACTATCAATTAATTTACATTTTGTTCTCAGAAGGGAAAAACCCCTCAAAGCTTTTGATTGTAATTGTCGTTCTTCGGCCACAAGCAAAAAGAAGAAAATATGGGAAAATTCAGTGCAATCCTTTTCATTGTTTTGGTGATGGGGATGATGGGATATTCAATTGCGCAGGCTCCAGCAGCTTCTCCAACGGCAACACCCAAGACGTCACGGGTTCCATCTCCGGCAAGAACACCCGCTTTATCGCCATCAACTCCTGCTGTTGCTACCACACCTCAGTCCTCTTCCCCCTCAGAAGAAGGTACTGCCCCCACGCCCTCATCAGGGGCTGGCCCCACCGTTTCACCCACTGGTGAAGCCGCAGGCCCAGCTCCACAAGACAGCGGTTCATCAGCCGCCTCTGGCACAGGCGTGCAAAAAATGGCGATCTTTGCAGTTGCATTCGTCGCAGGCGCCGCTTTTATTCTGTAATTAGACGGTTGCATTGTCATTTTTAAATACTGTCGTATCTGATATTTCCAAACGTTTGAATCACCAATTTTTTTCCTTAGGAATCAATCCGTTCAGATGCTGGACTTGTTGAAGAGCACCTGTTGGAGTTTATTAATCTCATAATAGGATCCTATTCTTGAGGTTGGCCGTTCATTAGTATTTTTCCTTGTATAATTTCTGCCAATGACTGGCACTAAATTCTTTAATAAAAAACGTCTGCTTAATCGGAAATGTTTGCGTGTGCATTGTTTACTTATATATGGAAGAATTAATAAGTCTTAGAAATGGCGTCAGTTCATTCCAAACTATCATTTTCAAAAAGATACAATCAAACACATTGTGACGTCACAATCAATTAGTCCATGCTCACGGATTAAGCCCCTTAGCGTTTTCATAGGTAGAAGACAAGCACTTTTTGGTTTAAACTAAAATTAACATCAAACATGCGCCTAATTCACATTAACCCAAAACATGTTAAAACATGTTGTTAATTTATAGTTTAACACTTTTAATTCATTATTAAGCACATAATTACAAGTCGATGAAGGGGTTAAATGAATTGTTGAGATAAGCATTTATGGAATCTGAACTACCCACAACCACCACTACTTTATAATGAGCGTAAGTAGTTGGAGCATTTAGCACATACCACCATGGTAGATGTTGACCCCGGCTGGTCCCATCAGTGCCTCCATTACTCCTTTCGCCCTTAGTGTTTGGCTTAATAGTTATCATTTGGTTTAACTGTTGTTGTTTGCTTAATCACAAGGTTTTGCCTTAACAATTATTGTTTAGGGTGTTGGGTCCCGCGGATGCAATCATGGGTAATAATTATCAGTCATTGTTTATCATCATTTTCAAATCTCGCATCCCTTTAGAAGCTTTCTGGAACATCCTCTATTATCAGTCATCCACATTAGTTAGTTGGCAAATTATGGGGGGAGGTCTTATTCATCGCCATTACTAGATTGATGAGTTATGGAGGCAAGATGTTGTTGGAATTTGTCTTGTTTCAAATCGTTTTTAAGGAAATTCATTTTTAAACCCCTTCATTTTAAGAACTTAATATGTAGGGCGCATATGGATTTGACCAGGTAATGGGATTTGTCTTAACTAATGTCATTTGCCTTGACCATTGTCATTTAAACATTGTGCCCTTCTGAGATGCTTATTTGATATTGTTAAACTATAAAGGAATTTGAATCTTTAGAATATTGACTCCTAATCTACTAGCTCATTATAGTTTTATAAATACCCATACACTATTCCAATGTTCTTAATATACATGAATCCCATTTCTAGTAAATCCAAGTTTTTAATGGGTTACACAATATAGGTTTACACTACTAATTAAATTTTCCTTAAATTTTCCAAGATCATTTCAACAAATCTATTTTTTACAAATTCTTCAAAATCACATACATACATATATAGATTTGTAAATGCAAGTATGGGATTTCTACAGGGGATTGTGTGAAGTAAACCCAAATAAATTTGCAATCTATGAAATCTTAATGAGCTTCTAATCTAGGTGTCAATGTTCGTTATACTTCAGTGAAGCTTCTATGGAAAGACTCTATTGATTTTATACTTGATTTTACTAGTTGGTTTGAATTTGTTAACACAGAAAATATGCTTGTACTTGAAAACTTAGACTTCATGGAATGTTGGATGTGCATTCCTACACATGGAACTTGTTTTTTAAAGTTTTGATGCTAGTACTTTCTATGACTATTATCTTTTTTTTTTAAATATCAAATATTGGAAAAAAAACCAATACAAAATTAAGTGCTCTCTATGTACTAATACCTTATTCTAGGAGGTAGGGTATACAAGTGTGATTTATATTTCAAGTAGTAATTGGCATAAATTTCTGTAGGGTAATTGGAAAGTAGAATTTTTATTCCACACTCACTATACTCACTATGTTAATGCATGTAAGGCATTCAAACAAGAATTTATTTTTGTGCACAATTTCCTTGTATTTGGTGTGTAAATACTTTGAATGCTATTTTTCTCTTGCTAACTTAGTTAAGTTAAGATGAAATTATTGGCATGTGAATGTTCTCCTTAGTTGTTCAGTGATAGTTGTGCTAATCTGAAACTTGCCATGTATAAGTGCTTGTTATTATGTTCATTTTTTTTGATAACTCAATCAAGTCAATAATAAGGATCATGGAAACCCATTCTGTTGCTAAGATGTTGCTTGAACTTGATGGTATGCTTTTTTGGGATGATTTTATGATCTTACCATGTTCTATGTTTAAACCTGCATTTATCCTTTATGATTCAGCTCATGTTGAGGGTGGTTATAACTATTACCTTAAATGGTGATATGAATGGATGTTTCTAATATTTAATTTCATGTTTCCAATGGAAAGAGTGACATAGGTGGTGGATAACTTAGTACTCAGTTTCTCTCAATGTTATAAATTTTGTGAAAGGAGTAAATGTTTCACCTTGATGCAAGTAGTACTGGTATTTTAGAAAGCATTTTGTAATTATCCCTTGATGTGCATAATTAGAAACTATCTCACTCCGCTAATAAATATTTATACATAAACTGAGCAAACATAATTCTTTATGTTGAAAGGAATTTCTAGATGCCAAGAATGACATTCCAAGTAGAAGTTAGGGTTTTGTTGAGCTACCCCTATTTTTTGTGATATATTCGATAGCATTGTTAGTAAATATATGCTTGAACTATGTTGAAAACTTTAAATGAATTTTAATATTTGATGAAAGTTAAAACCCTAAATCAATTTAACTTGTTGTAACTAAATGAATGAGACCTCCTTTTTCGTGGGAATTATAGAACTAAGCTAGGTTCTTTTTTTTAAAGATTTATTTGTCTTGAGAGGAAAAACTCATATGATTAAAGGTGAATTTACTTGGGTATCCCTTATTTTCCCTTGTGACATGATACTTGAAACCATAACTTGAAAGGGTAATGACTATGAGACCTTCTATGAGGTTATTCTAAGAAAAAATGAAGTTTATATTATGAATATATTTTCTCCCAATTGCAACGTTTAGAAATATGATAACATTATTACTGATTTTCTTGGTGCCATAAAATTTATAAAATTATTAATTAGATTGTTTATCACCCATAAATATCACATATTAAATTTTAATTTCTC
This sequence comes from Torreya grandis, assembly GCA_037957365.1. Lineage (NCBI taxonomy): Eukaryota > Viridiplantae > Streptophyta > Pinopsida > Cupressales > Taxaceae > Torreya > Torreya grandis. The sequence continues at coordinate 740,373 of JARHVA010004900.1, read as the reverse complement.
TAATATGATATAGTAGCATAATACTTAAAATTGGTTCTAATGTCTTTTTCCCTTGCAACACTAGTTTTGAAAGCAATATATACTAAATGTCTATATTTAGAAGGGTAACCATTATGATGGTTGGTTTTTCCTTCACTTGGAAAAATTTTATAGTAGAAATGGTTTTACCTTTAAATTATGTGTAATTGTCTATTGGTGCCAGTAAGGAAAGGAACCAATGAACAATCAGTCTATATAATGGTCTATTATTCTCCATATTATTACACTCTGTATAATGTCCTATATCTCTCTTGTATGTATAATACCCTTTAAATTTTTTATAATGATTTACTATTTTTCATCTTGCTACATAAAGGAAATGAACCAATGAACCATATATTGTTTAATTGAATGTGTTGTTAATGGATGTTAGTCTAGCTATGAACATTGGACATTGATTAATTTGGTATGCCCTGCAGACACATTAGCTAGAAATGTGAATACATATGTTAGTTAAGGTGCTCCATCTTTATTGTATATATAATATCCTTTACATTATGTGTAATGGTGTAATATTGTCCATCTTATTAGATAAAGAAAATGAACTAACAAACCATTAGTCTGTATAATGGTCTACTATTGTCCATCTTAGTACAATCTGTATAGTGCCCTACATCTTGTTTGTTTGAATAAAATCCTTTACATTTTATATAATGGTCTACTATATAATACCTTTTGCTTAAATATGAATGAATGATTATGCCTTAACTAATCATTAGTGTATAGAGAGTGTGTAACTGTATATTATATATTTTTTAAAAATTTGATTAAACAGAAAGATAAGAGTCATAAAAACACTAACATTCTTATCACTATTTAAGGCAATAGTTTCAACCACACTTAGCATAAGATAAGTCATAAAAGATGCATGCAAGTTTAAACACATAACATGTTAAGATCCTAAAATGTATAATGCCCTTTTCTTGTCTTGTTATGATAATGGGATATGCCCATATTTGTATTTTATATTTCTAAAAGATTAAAGTTTTAATTTGTTTTATATTGCATGATAACACATGAGTTTAACTCTTTGTTGGCATAGTGATCCCTATACATATACATTAAAAAATATCTTTTAGGGGGTACCATTGTACCTTATCCTAGCTATGTTCAATGCCAATCTAATTGCATGAGTTTCATACCTTGTTCCCTATAGTACAATATATTAAATGATTGTCTTTACCTTAGATGCTTAAGTAGTTTAGTTGAGTTTTTATCATGTTTGTTTTACATTTTGTGGGCCCTTTGAAATAATAATTAATATTGGTAATGAGTAGACCATTATACACATGAATGGTTCTATTTTAACTATTTAGGACTTAGTATATGTAAATCTTAAGTTGTTAAAAGGATGAGTACAGCAATAACTTGAAATGAAAATAGGAAATAATTAATTTGACAAGATCTTCATAAAATAGAAAAGATGTAAAGAAAGTGTACTTATTTGGAGTAAAATAGGTGTTTATGTGATTTAGGAGGATGAAATAGGGTTAGGAATCAGTCATACATCTTTCATTCCAAGACTGTAGTTGAAATCAAACTTCAGATAATAGCACTTTTATGAGGATAATAGTGCCATGTGGTGGTAGTGTCCAATTATAGTGTTATTTTCCTTCTTGAAGGAGTTGTTTGAAACTTTCATGAAGTTGTGTGAGAGTTTGATAGACCTATAGCTGATTATGTGACTTCTGGAATCTCATTTGTGTCACTATTATGATGGGGAATCCAAGAACAAACACCCCTGTTCTGATCCCTCGTGTTAGGATCTTGCTCCTCAAAAAGAGCACAATATGATTACCAAATATAAGCAATTATAAATGCGGAAATAACCAGAAACACAAGTAACTAGAATTCACCAATAGCATAGAATATGAGAGACAATACACTATCTTGTATTAACACTTTACAAAAAAGAATACAATAAAGAGCCGCCACACTCTTCCACCTTACAGAGGCTTCCCAGACCTCAAGTTTATAGTAATTCTTCTTCAACACTCTCCTACCAAAAATGGTCCCAACAACCAACTCACACACAGAATTGGTGTTCACCTCTCCAACTAGTCAGTAATAACCCTGCCAGTACACCAAGCACTCTATAGTACTTCAAGTTGATCTCCCATGAACCTGCAACCTGCAATTCAACAGACCATACTCACACATGTAGATCTCCTATGAGCTTGCAACAACCTGCAACTCAATGGTCTTACAATGGAAGGAACTTCATTGCCTTCCTTATCAGCTCATACTTTACAATACATGCCAATGGGTCTATAAATAGATCCCAGACTTAAACAATAACTTAGACTCTTAATTTAGACAATTATCCACGCAGTTCAAGACTCTAACTATCCTTTACATGCAAACACTTCGGTCACTTAACTAACTGTCCATGCAACAAATAGTTTTGGAACACACAGGCGACCGACGTCGGTCCCTGCTTGCCTGGTTCTGTCGACGTCGGCCAACATCCTGCCATCGCCGGTGGCCTTCTGCACTGGTCACGACCAATGTCGGTCATGCTGCCGACGCCAGTGCTTATCAAACTTCAGCAACCTTCAGTTCCTATCTGCAAAGTTGAAGCTTTTAGCTCTAAAACCTAACAATCTCCCACTTGGAGATAAATAGCTGCAACCTGTACCTGTACATGTACTCAGTCTAGTTTGTTCCTTTGGCTTTGTATCCCTCCTCAAGATCACTCTTGAAGACCAACCACCACAAATCCCGTGGTGCAACTCTGTCATCCAAATCACCTGCCACATCCACATCTACAAACCATGTAGAAAATAAATTGAACCTGCATAGCATGTGCACTGCTACTGGTCCCTCTAAGAATCCACTGAACTACCCTCCAATGGTTCTCTCCTGGATTGGCTCCTAACTTGTGACAACTCCCACTACTTGGGAAAACTCTGATTTAGTACATACCATGCACTCAACCTCATTATGTGAATCAAGACCCTTGTTCTGTGAACTGTCCAACCATCGGCATGCTAACCGGTCTCACACAATCATCCTGAAATAAAGTCAACATATGGCCTTCCATGTCTCTAGAACACACTCATGCCAAAGAATCTTGCTACTCCCAGATTCTCCATGACACACCCCTGAACTAGCTTTACCTTTAGTTCAACAATACCTATATATGTAACCCTGCAACAAGCACATCATACAGTAATAGGATAATGTAGATAATATTATCCAACCTAGTAAAGAGAAATATAATGATCAAACCTCCATTGCCCTGTAGCTTATACAAGACCATATACCCTGATCTTCTATCTCACGTATCCATTTCCGCTCTTCTTCATCCTGAACATCCATTCATCTCTCAGTGCTTACTTCCAGTTGGCCACTCTACCCAAAACACCTGTTTGGTTCTCCTCCAAGGAATCACATCCTCCATCCATGCCAAGCTCCCACTGTTTCCTAGATCTACCTATTTTGATTCTTCAATAACTTCCTGGTTCTATACCATAAGTGAGCAACAAGTAGTGTAAAGAAGGGAAATGACGAATTTAAGAACTTACTTACACCTTCAGTCCTCCATATGGGTGCTTGAGACTCCTTGACAGCTTGCTGTCCACCCAAAATTTGTCTCAGTAACTGATCCCAGTCACATCTCAGTCTGCACCCGACCGTGTCAGTTCCCTGTGACTGCCTCCTTGTCGACATCGGTTTTCCTGTCGACGTCGGTCTTTGTGTTTTTCTAGTGAGAACTAACTTTTTCTCGTGAGCTCTTTTTGGATCAAATCCTTGTCTAAATCACCCTTGCTCTGCTCAGAATTCCTCTGCCCCTTGTGCTGAACTCTGTCCGTCACCTTCTCCTTGAAAACCAAGGCTTTCCTATTCTTGCCACTAACATCGGATTCCACAAGAAACGTCACCTTCTTCTTCTGCATATAGAAATCACGATCCATGCCTTCCAAATCTAAAAGCATACCCTTTGACTCAAGAACATGCATCTCCTTCTTATCTATGTGACCAAGCCTATTAAGCCACATCTTCGAATCTACAACTGAAGTAGATAACCCAGAAAGAGAATCAGTAATACAAGTAGATAGATAAAGCGTACCTACTTTCTTACCTCTAGCTACAACAAGTGCACTCTTGGTAACCTTCCAAGAGTCTGCTATGAGAGTTACTGTGCAACCGTCATCACCCAAACTTCTTACAGAAATCAGATTCTGCTCCAGAACTGGGACATGCATGACCTCCTTTAACACCCATGTGTTACCTGTCTGTAGTTTCAGCTTCACTTTCCCTTTGCCAACCATCTGATAAGGCTTACCATCCCCTACACAAATTTCTCCAAAGTCTCCCTGGACATACTCATGAAAAAATTCCCTATGTGGGGATGCATGAAAAGAGGCACCATAATCTAAAACCCAAGATTCTACTTTATCCAAAGAACATACCAGAGCATCTCATGCAACATAATCCACAACATCTGCTTCTTCTTCATGTCCTTCATGCTGATCTTCACCCAATCTGCAATCTCTCTTTAAGTGCCCTTGCTTTCCACACTTCCAGTAGGTTATTCTGCCATACCTGGACTTGGATCTCCTACCTATCTTGGACCTTGATCTCCCATGCTCTATCTTCTCTCTTTGCCTTCCTCTGCCTTCAACACTCAAAGCATTTCCTGATGATTCACCTGTGCTTTTCCTGCGTATCTCTTCATTCAAGATCACACTCACAACATCATCCACTTTTAAGACTTTTGAAGTAGACACAGTATTAGAAACTGCCATTACCAAACCTTCCCAACTTTCAGGTAATGAACACAAGATTAAGAGAGCTCTAATTTTATCATCAAAAATAATGTTGAATAAACTTAACTGGTTTACCAAACCATGGAAGTCACTAAGATGGCTATGAATAGATCCACCTTCCAACATTTGCAATTTAAATAAACGCTTCATAAGAAATACCTTATTAGAAGCTGAGGGTTTTTCATATAAATTTGCCAAAGATTCCATCAAATCCACCATTATCTTACACTGTGATAAGCTAGAAATCATAGATGATGCAAGACTCAATCTTATAGATCCCAGAGCCTTCCGATCAAGAACCTCCCATTCTTCATCCTTCATATCCTGGGGTTTGCAATCAACCCCACCCAATGGTAAGTACAAATCTTTCTGATACAGATAATCCTCAATCTGCATCCTCTATAATTGGTAGTTCTTGCCATTAAACTTCTCCATTCGTAGCTTACTGTCTTCTGCCATTGCTCAACTCCCACTCAAACAAAAAACCTATGAGTAACCTGTAATCAAAACACACTAACCAGATCTAATCCAATCTGTTAGTATCCCAACCAAAAGCTCTGATACCACTTGATGGGGAATCCAAGAACAAACACCCCTATTCTGATCCCTCGTGTTAGGATCTTGCTCCTCAGAAAGAGCACAATATGATTACCAAATATAAGAAATTATAAATGCAAAAATAACCAGAAACACAAGTAACTAGAATTCACCAATAGCACAGAATATGAGAGACAATACACTATCTTGTATTAACACTTTACAGAAAAGAATACAATAAAGAGCCACCACACTCTTTCACCTTACAGAGGCTTCCCACACCTCAAGTGTATAGTAATTCTTCTTCAACACTCTCCTACCAAAAACAATCCCAACAACCAACTCACACACAGAATTGGTGTTCACCTCTCCAACTAGTCAGTAATAACCCTGCCAGTACACCAAGCACTCTATAGTACTTCAAGTTGATCTCCCATGAACCTACAACCTACAATTCAATAGACCATACTCACACATGTAGATCTCCTATGAGCTTGCAACAACCTACAACTCAATGATCTTACAATGGAAGGAACTTCATTGCCTTCCTTATCAGCTCATACTTTACAATACATGTCAATGGGTCTATAAATAGATCCCAGACTTAAACAATAACTTAGACTCTTAATTTAGACAATTATCCACACAGCTCAAGACTCTAATTGGCCTTTACATGCAAACACTTCGTTCACTTAACTAACTGTCTGTGCAATGAACAGTTCTGGAACATACAGGCGATCGACGTCGGTCCCTGCTTGCCTGGTTTAGCCGACATCCTGCCATCACCGGTGGCCTTCTGCACTGGTCACGACCGATGTCGGTCATGCTGCCGACGTTGGTGATTATCAAACTTTAGCAACCTTCAGTTCTTGTCTGCAAAGTTGAAGCTTTTAGCTCCACAACCTAACATATTCTACCTAAATATCTTTAAAAACCCTACTGAACACCTGCACACATGAAATAACAACCAGATCAAATGCAAAAAAGGTAAAAATTGGGTTGTGAGATGTTAAGATTGCATAAAGCATAACCCTTATTATTTTGGCCACAACCTACATTAACCCTAATATTAGGGTTCATAGATCGCATGTAGTTTTTTCTTAGGGAACATGCATAATTAACACACATGGTATGCTAGAATGACTTTTGCTTAGGCCCTTCTTTGATCAAGCATGCAAGTTTAAATGTGATATCTGAGTAATATACAGTGTATTAAGTTATACTATTGACTAATTTTATGTAATTATGTACCAAAATAGTAGACATGACATGTAAAATGCCTTATAATGCTCTTTATATAGAAATAACTTTGATTTGAATGTAACATCTTATTAACTAGCATATGATATATAAAATAGGGATAAAAAATATAAGAGAAGGCTCAAGGGAAGGTTATTACCTAAAACACATAAGAAAATGACTGTTGGACACTAGCACCAAAAGGTACACATTAACACCATGTGTTGTTACTATAAAGATAAGGGTGCTAGTGTCTTGAGGTCTAAAATCAAAGTTAAGACCAAGCAAAACAGGATAGGGGGCCCTATGACTAGGAGTAGGTGACTCAAGACCACTAGGGGTACAAAAAATAGGGAAAATAAGATATAAGAAAGACCAAAATACCCAAAATTTCCATACGAATAAGGGCTATATTCATCATGAATACCTTCATATGAAATAGCAACAAAATACATAGTACTTGTGGTTGCTTGACTAAATTAGGGTGTATACATTTTCCCCCATTTTATTCTACTAGTGCAATGAAATGAAAGTACTAGAGTAAAATGAAAAAGATGAATGTGTACCTATACTTACTTGGGTGGATGTGTTCTGGACCTAGCCCACTTCTTGGCCAAAGAAGTGGACATGAAATAGAGTGAATTATGTGAAGAGGAAATCCATAATGTAGGTTCCCTTTGTATTGAATTTGAATAGTGAATTGATCATGAGAAATAAAACTCTATTTTTCCTCCATCTTGATATCTAGATTGAATCTGAGTATCGAAATTGAAAATGTGGAGAAATAAAGCCTATTTGCCTTCATTTTGATATATGTACTTAATATGAGTATGTAAGATAAAGATGTGGAGAAATAATGCTTGCTTGAACCTACTTTGATATGTGTAGTAAGTCTAAGTATATAAGCTAAATATGTGGATAAATAAGGCCTACTTACCCCCACTTTGACATGTGTACTTAATCTGATTATGTAAGCTAAAGATGTGGAGAAATAAGGCTTGCTTTCCCCCACTTTGATATGTGTACTAAATTTGAGAATGTAAACTAAAAATGGAGATTGAAACTATCACTCAGCCTGCATAATCTAGGTCTGGTGGAAGGCTATGTATCAACGACTACAGATGGTCATGTGATCCAAATTGGTGAAATCTTGGTGGCATCCTAGTGACATCTTGGTGACAATCTGAGTGTAAAAAAATAATCTAAACATAGAGAATGGTATGATTTGTCATTCCATCTATATGTTCTGGTGAATCCTTATAAGATCAAGGACATGTGCCCTACATCATGCCCCCAAATCTGATATCTAAATAATGTAATAGTGTATTTGAATATCTATATATTTGAGTCAAAGTGTATATCTGAATAAACTATATATTTGAGTAAACCTATATATTTGAATATGTATATCTAAGAAAACCTGTGTCTAAAATTGTGTATCTGAGTAAACTTGATATCTAAGTAATATTGGTCATAGTCAACATCAATTGCACATATATCTTTGCTTTAATGTTTTAGGTTAGAGGTAGAAAAAGTTTTTTTAATTGTTAGAGGAAGAAGGCTTGGAAGCTTGTTTCTTTTAAGAGGTATTAAAATAATCACGATGACATATTTTGGTCATAGTATAATGATTGAATGTATCTCCTAACATAAAATAAACAACATATCAGGTAAGCCCATGACATGTTTTTGTTAGTGTATATTTTTCACCTTACTTAGGTTCTTACTACACTTGTATTATTCACCATGCTTAGGCAGAAATTTAGTTATTTAGGAAAATTTATGAGTTCATTTAGTTGCACACTCACATGTGTAAATTGTGGTCAAAAGAGTTGGTAAGGTTACCTTATCATTCACCAACCAATATTGACTTATCTCTAGAACATGGGTTTACTATTCATTTGGCAATTGACATGTGTTCACATTGCCAAATAGATGTGAATTCTTCCCCTTTTCAACCTATATAATGGCATGTTCTCCTTTATATTTGGTGAGGTGTGAGAGCTATTATTCTTGTGTGAATTAACGGAAGTTAGGCTTTTTGTCTCCTATCTCTCTTATGCAATATTCTCACTTGTGTATTTCATTTGCTTTTAGTTATTTCATGATGTGCACTTGCTTATCTCACGTGTTCACTCTACTCATGCATTTGATTTATCCATATCATGGACTCAACTCTAATATGGTATTAGAGCTATCTCAATAATCATATGTCTTATTTTATGATGTAAGCTTTATTTTGAAATCTTAAGATTGTTTAAGGAATTTTTAAAGAGGATTTTTAAAAATATTGGGATCTTAAAAAATCTATAAAATCCCAATATTTGTTAAAATCCTCGATCACGCAAAGTGACCAAAAAAACTGTAGGGGTTTTTTTAGAATCGGGTGTACTACTCTATGCATGGAGCAATGTTTTCTTGTCTCAATTCTTTCATGATTGTGAAGGTAGTTTTGGCTCAATTCATAAAATATTAAGGGTAACTGATCCTATTCTATGTATATTGGCATAGGGTTTGGACTTTTGCTATTGGCTCAATTTCTCTTATTTGTTAAACATAGGATTCCTCTTCAATCCATTACCATATGAGCATAACCATTCTTACCATGAATTTTTAGTCATGAATCTTGTTCATTGTTTGAACTTACCACTCTTTAAAAAGTGGGGATTTGTTTACCATCTGCATGCATCAACATTTTAATCTTTTCAGGCCCATTCCATGACTTGTTCAAGTCATCACCTTGCTCAAGTTTTTTTTGACAATACTTCCAACTAGAGTACAAAGATCAAAATGAATATAGTAGTTTGAGGAAATACTACCTAGTTTTGACCTAGTTTGGATGATACACAGTCTACATGACCCTTTTCATCCTTTCATAAACCCCTAGTTCACTCCATACCATGAACTTAGCTCTATAATAATCAGCCATCAAACCATCTACTCAGTTAAAGTTGTCGACTGGTGTTTTTTTCATTTAAAGCCACTCATTTCATTTTAGTGGTTTCTATTACCAATTACAAAAAAAGGACATGGTTTTCTATTCTTGGTGGGAAATATCCTTTATTTAATTTTTTTTTAAACCACTTTTCCTAGTTTTATGTTTTTTAAAAGTCAAAACAAATTATTGACTTTATAGTATTTTTGTTATTAAAGATGGTTTTATTTTTTCACAAAGGGGAATATTTTATATTGAGGGATAGGCATTAAAGGTGAGATTTATCTTTTGATTATCTTTTATAAAAATAATAAATTGTATTGTGAGTAATGTTTAAAAAGATGGACAATTGTAATAGTTTTGACACTTTATATTTTCATTCTATGAAGATTGAAGAGTGAGGCCCAATTGGGTAGGTGGTAAAACCCCCTTGTATTCAAAGATAATTTCTTTCTTTCACACTCACTTTACTTTTGTACTTATCTTCTTTGGATTTATTATCGATAGAGCCTAACATCCTCATCTTTTTTGTTAAAACTTGTCTTTTTGAATTATATTGATTGCTCTTGATGCATTATCGACTAATTCCAATGTCTTTTGAGCATGCATTTGCAACATTTTAGAGGGGGGGATAATTTATATTGATAGTTTAGGGGTGTATTTTTCTATGTCACTCCTTCATTTATGCTTTTACTTTCATTTTATACAACAACTACAACTTGCAATACTACTACAACTCAACTCAACATTTAAATGGATTCAAGTTTAATCAACCCACTAACTCCTTTTAACTATCATGAATGAAAAATTAAGATGACAATCATTATAAGGAGTACGGGTTTGTATAGGATAACCATGGATGATGAAACTAAACCTAGCATAAACGTAGAGATAGTTAAGAGGTATAACCATAGTGATGAAGCTTATGGGATATTATTTCTTTCTATAACACCTAATCTCTTATTTCACTTAAATCCTGTCAAATCATCCCATGATGTATAGACCACTATATTAAATCTATTTGGGGGTAAAGATGTGATGAGAGATCACAAGATTGAGAATGAACTCATTAATCTAAGTCCTTGCAACTTTGACACCCTTCAAGATTTATTCACTAAATTCAAGTCCTTAATATTGCAGTTAAAATATTGTGGGATAAAGAAAGAATATGACCAACTTGTTCTTTTTATACTCTCTAAACTAGGTCCTAACTATTCAGTATCTATCTATACTTTCCATGCCACTAAAATTAATTTGGGAACTGCATGGAAAGATCCGTCTTTAGATGTTTTCATCATCAAATTAACTAGGGAGTAAGATAAGTTGATCTAGATGGGAACATTGAAGTTCACAAAACCTCAAGCCCTAATTAATTGGAATGGGAAAGTAAAAAATACAAACAAAGAGAAGAATAAAAATAATAAGGATCAAGAGAAGAAGAAAGAATCAACCTTTATCAAAACCAACACTGATTCCTCCTCCTCCAATGACAAATATAAGAAAGATAAGGATAAGTGTGCCTACTATAATAAAAAGGGGATGATGAACACAAGTGCATGAAGAAGCAAATAAATCACCTAACTCATCTCTTATAAAATAAAAACATAGGTGTTCCTGAGTCCATCAAGAAGAATTCATCTACCCAAGATTATACTAAGGTTAATGGCAAAGGGAAAGAGAAAAAAAAGGGCAAGGGTCTTGTAGTAGTTTTAATTTCAACATATTCATGGGTCATTAAATTGGGTGCTTCTCACCACATGGGCTCTTCACTAATTGATTTTTCTTCCTTAGAGCCTTATAGCATGTCTTCTATCAGTTTGGGTCATGACACTTATGTACCAGTTGCAAGGAAAGGGTCTATTGAAATAAAATAAGGAACATTCAATAATGTTCTAAGTGTTCCATCTCTTTCAATCAATCTCCTTTCCATGTATCAAATCACTCACATCAGCAAAGGCATTAGGGTTGAGTTTCTATCAGTTTCAGTTATCATCAAGAAATTTCATAGTGATTCTACAATAACAGTGGGTAGGGCATACCACCAAGCCAGGTTATACACCTCACATTTTCACCTGATTCTTCTGTGAATATATTTTTGACTCATTCAGATAGTATTTTCAAATTATAACATGAGTGATTTTTCCACCTCAACTACTATTACCTTGAACAACTTATAAAAAATGAAATGGTCAGAGGCTTGCCTTGAGTCTAATTCTCTATGGGACTTTATGAGGGTTGCTCTCTTGGAAATCATCCCAATGAAAAAATTTACAAAGGTAAATCTTAGAGGGCTTCAAAATCATTGAAATTAGTTTATAGTGATGTAACTAGGCCTTTTCCCAATCTATCTTTTACAAGGGCTAAGTGCATTCTCACTTTCATTGATGATATCTCGAGATATACATGTCTAATTTCTTAAGAAAAAGTTTGAAGTGTTTGAATATTTTCAAGACTTCAAGGAACTTGTTGAGAAATAATGTGAGAAATCTATCAAGATTCTTTGAACTAAAAATGGAGGTGAATATGTTAGCAATACATTTGAGCAATTTTACACTACAAAGGAGATTGATTTGAAGCAGATAGTTTCTTACATTCCTTCATAGAATTGAGTTATAAAACATTAAAATAGATCCTTGAAAGAGAGGGATAGCTATATGATTCACCCTAAGTCCTTAGCACCTCAGTATTGGGCTAAACCATTAATTATGCTTGTTATATTCAAAACGCGGTTCCTCACAAAGTTTTGAAATGCATAACTCCCTTTGAATCTTGGCATAGAAGAAATCTTGAAGTTGATCACTTTAGGGTTTTTATATCTCTAACTATGACACGTATACCAAGGAAGATACATAAAATTATGTAACCTCAATCCAAGTCTTGCATCATTGTAGGTTATCCAGATGGTGTTAAGGATACTACCTTCTACATCTGACCACACATGAGTTGTTCATAGAGAGAAGTGTTCACTTTCAAGAGAGTCCCAAAGACTCAACACTTTACACTTCTCTTTCATTGTATTCACTTAGACTTGATGATTCTTCTTCTGACTTGGATCATCTAGAGTAGGTTCCTGATCCAAGATTTTCCTCTTCTTATTCCACTTATGACAATGAGGATAGTGATGAAGAGTCTTCTACATCCACCTCTAGTCATGTTTCAGAGGATGATGATTCAATACCTAACTCACCTACTTTTGGGACTCTTTAGGCCAGGGAGACACTTTATAGTACATGCACTTGGGTAGGGGATCTAACAGATGATAGATGTACTCAATTAGATTATCAGAGTGGTCCATGTTCTTTTTTTGCTTCATTTTTGGATCCATAGACAATTTGAGAGGATTTAGGCATACTTGAGTGGGATAGTGATATGAAAGAAGAATATTCTTCTTTGATCAAAAATCACACTTGTGATTTGACTTCACTTCCTAAGGGAATGAACATGATTCGATGTAGATGTATATATCAGACCAAGTTTATATCAGATGGGTCAGTTGATAAGTAAAAGGTGCTATTGGTTACCAAGTGTTTTTCAAAAGTATTTGGTATTGACTACTAAGAGACCTTTTCACTTGTTGTATAGATGAATTCAATCTGACTCACACTAGCTATAGTCGCATCACATGGTTGGGATGTGCATCAGATGGATGTGAAGAGTACCTTTCTTCATGAATATCTTGAAGATGAGATCTATATGAAGTAACCACCTGGGTTTGTTCAATATTCATCCTTGGTTGGTAGACTTAATAAATCCATCTATAGCCTCAAACAAGCCCCTCAGGCTTGGTATGCCAAGATAGATTCTTTCCTCCTTAATTCAAGTTTCACTAGATGTTATTCAGACCTAAATGTATACTTCTTGTGGTAGGATGATTATTTATTGATATTGGTCCTTTATGTTGATTATATTTTGATCACCAAGAGCTCCTCATCATCTATTTTAGTAGTTAATAAATGTCTATATAATAGACTTGGGTCTTCTGCACTACTTCTTCGACATTGATATTTCATAGTCTGATGCAAGGATTTTAATCACACATCCTGAGTATGCTCTTGATATATTAGTTTACTTTCATATCGCTGATTATAAGCCATCTCCAGCTACCTTTCTATTAGGAGTCAAGATTGAAGCTGAATGTTCTACACATTTGGTCGATTCCACTTAGTATAGACATATTATTGGCAACCTCATCTATCTAACTCATACCAAGCCTAACATTTAATATGCAATGGGAGTTGTCTTCAGATTTATGTAGGAACCCCATGAGTTGTAGTGGAAATCAACTAAGAGGATCATGAGCTACATTAGAAATCAACTAAAGGATCTTGCACTACATTCATGGTTCTTATAGATTCAAGATTTAATAGAGCTTTGATATAAAGGTTGACTTGGTTAGTTTTACATATTTAGATTAGGTCAGTGATACTCAAATTTTCAATTCCACATCAAATCACAAATTTTCCTTAGGTTTTAGTCCTATCAATTAGTCTAGCAAGAAGCAAAATGCTATTGCTATATCATCCACAGACATAAAGTACAAGGGAGATGTTAACATAGCTACTAGGGCTATTTGCATTTAGGGGATTCTATCCAATTTTGGAATTCCTCTCATACATTCCACCATCATTAATTATGACAAATAGAGTACTATACATATATGTAGGAATCTAGTTCTACACTAGTAAACCAAACACATTAAGTTTCACATGCATTTTATTTGAGAGCTTATTCATGATAAGGTAATCGACATGAGTTTTTACCAATTTTGTGAGTAGGTTGGAGATATACTTTTCAAACCCTTTATTGAGAGTAAGTTCATTCATCTATGAGCTCTTTTTAGGGTGCAGTCTCCATTAGCATCAACATCATCTTTAGTGGGGGATTTTATCCTCTTCTACTCTTCTATATGGATTTTCTCTTTTTTTATTCACTTAGTGAAATTTTAATTTATACTTGGATATCTGATCAGGCCTAGTTATCAGGACCCAATTCTATTACCCACTTGAGATACGTTTAAGGGGGTGTTAGTGTAGATTTTTCACCTTAAATTTTTATTGCACTTTTATTATTCACCATGCTTAGATGGATATTTGGTTATTTAAGGTGATTTGAGAGGTCATTTATTTACATACCCACATGTATAAATTATGGTAAAAAAGGTTGGTAAACATGTCTTATCATTCACCAACCAATGTTGACTTATCTCTAGCACATGAGTTTATTAGTCATTTGATAACTAACATGTGTTCACATTGTCAAATAGATGTGGATTCATGTATCTTCTCAACCTATTTAATGAAATTGTATCCATTTTATTTCGTTAGGTGTGAGAGCTATTACTTTTATGTGAATTAATGGAAGTTTGTCTTTTTGAATCTTATCTCTCTTGTGCAATATTATTACTTGTCTATTTCATTTTATTTCATTTATTTTTTGTTGTCCATTTGTTTGTCTCATATGTTCACTCTACTCATGCATTTGAATTATTCAATTCTTGGACTCAACTCTGATAGTTACATGGGAATGATCAACATTAGTGTGAATCCAAAATAAATTGTTAGGATCATACAATGTGGGTGGATTATTGGCATAAGTGAATGGCTTAGAAAGCATTAAAAGTTATTTCATTTGTTGAACAATTAGTAGTGCATGGGAAGCTTGGTTATTATTCATTTTGGCTACTTAATTTATTTTAGGAGTATTACCAATGATTGCATTAGTAGAGTTTTGGAAAGATCCCTTAATGGTTTTAATGTTGGGTTCAAAGTGTTTCATAAGAAAGTCTCATCTTTTAACTTGATCAATGGCATCATTTAGAGTTTGGCAAGAAAAAAGTTAAACCTCATATTCAAGGGAAAGTATTAAGGTGTTTATGAATAGTTTGAATAAGTTACCATTAGTCATGTTTTGATCATCTTTTTGAGCCAAATATTTCTAATTTTTAATAAAATCATGAGTTAATTTAGAATGGGATTGTTTAGCATTAATGAAATGGCTAAGACAATTTTTAAGAAGATCATTGCATTGAAATTATTTAAATATAAAATTGATTAAATCCTTGAGTTTTCATGTATAATACTGATGGATTTGATTATACCATTCTAATATGTCACCTATGAATGTTTTGACTAAAATTTTTGTAGTGAAAAAAGTATTAGTTTGAATCCACTCTTTATAAAGATTAACAAATGCTTTAAGGAAATATGCATGGTATTTAGTCCCATTATATTTAATAGTTAGAGATATATTTCCAATATCAAAAGAAATGATGAAGGGGGATAAAGGTTCATTTTGAATATTTTGAAATATTTTATTATGCATAATGGGTTGGGGAATGATATTTCCAGAGACATCTCTAAGAGGTGGAGGGATGAAATTATGGTTATTTTGGGGAAGGAGAATAGGAGGTTGATTATCCATGTTTAAAAATGGTATTGCATTTGCATCATTTGAGAAGTATTGGATGTTTACATGATGTTCATTTGTCGCACTATTTATAAAAGAATTTGAGTTGTGTCAATTGATGGATTGGTTTATTAGCATTTAAAGGTGGATTATTAGGATTGGTAGGAGGATAATTCCATGAATTAGTATTAGGGGTGGGTTGTTAGGTGCAAATTGCTAGGATGTGGGTGATGGTGTTTAAAATATATGTACAGTTATTGGTAATAAGCTACTTTAAATAAATAATTGTCTTGAGAAGTTTACTATGGATTTGATCCATCATTTGGATTAATTTGAATGATATTGTACTCCAAATATGAAGGGTGAGCAAAAGTGCACCAAGAGTGAATAAGGAGTGAGATAGACTCACTGGATTATGTCAGAGGAGGCAAATCTGATCAAGTGGTGTGAATAAATTTGATTGATATATAGATTATTATTATATATTTATATAAAAATTATGTTTAGTGAGATATTATCATTTCATAAGTATGGTTTACATATATTTGTGATATATTTTAATAGAATAAGTTTTTTATGATACACTGTGTGTTTAACTTTAAAAAACATATAGCACATGGGTACTTTCTTGTTACTTTGGATTTCTACACCATCACTATCTACCTATCTATTAAGGGAGGGCCATACCCTTATAGGGAAATATGTGGATAATCGATGGTCCATAGTTGGTGTGAAAATGTGCTCAGATGATGCTCTTCCTCCCCATAACAGTACTACTTTTGAGACAACACTTAAGATTGCCATAAATACTAGAGTCTAGGGAACTCATACTTCAGGGAGCTTTCTATATATATATATATATATATATATATATATATATATATATATATATATATATATATATATATTATTGAAAACATTATCATGTATAATTATAAATTACATATCTACTATAGATGAAAACAATAAATGTGTATTATACTAATATTGGTTGGATAATTGTAATTACTTTCTATGATTTTACTTTGATATGTTTTCATTTATTGATTGTAATTAGTGACTATTAGATGTCACGTGCTTAATTGCAGTTATCAGTCTTGAAGTATTTTTGTATGATCTACTTAAATTCTCATGGTGTAGTCTACTTATAGTTTATGTGTTTATAAAAAAAAAATCATGTATTTTATATTTATAAACCAACAGAGTTGTTACATGTGGTATCAAAGCTGTGGCTCAAATTCTAAGATCTAATGAGTTCATTAATGTTTTCATATCTTTCTATTTATTTGAAAGGAGATTTGTAAATATGTTTGTATTACATTAATTGTGTTTCCTAAGAGCATTCATACCCCTGTAGAGTTGTTAAAGGGTTGGTGATGGTTATATAAGGTGATTAGGTAGGTAAATGCATAACATAGTTCATGAGTTATGAACAAAAGTTTCTTACCATAATCTTGATCTTTTAAATTGAGCACCTCAAGTGTGATTACATCTTTCTTGTTAGTCAAATCACCTTCACCATTTTTATTTTGTGTTGTGAGTATTTTAAAAAGCATGGAGTGTTTCCCACTTAAGTATATATGCATTATTTTTGTGTGTTACTTACACAAATCCTAGAAATATGAAATCTTATTAAACTATCTTTTTAGTTTGGTACCACCTAGCGGAGTGAGAATTTTCTAGTAGTTGAGTGTAGATTGCTTGGTTGAGAATTCCTTTATGTTAGGAGTTTGTTTTTTAATTAACACCCTTTTGATTATGTGGATTAATGATTTAGAAATTTGGGTTGTGATTTTTTTTTACTATGCAAGGGTATGTAGGAGTTTTGAGATGTCAGTTATCTACTTTCCATTTACGACATTTTAGATTCACCATTTTATCTAACTTGTGAACTTATCCACAAGGAGTGGAAAACCTTTAATTTATATTAATTTTAGTTTTTTATAATTATTATTTTATTATATACCTTTGTTTAGACTGATATTATTCTCTTTTTCAAGTATGATGTTTTGAAAAGTTATTTATGTACCCTTTCTCTATAAATGAGTAGGGTATAGGATGTGCATAACATATTGGTAGTCTAAAAGGCTTGAGATAAGTTTTTAATTTATCATTTTCTAGTCGAGCAAGTAGGGAAACATTATCTCACTTGTTCCTTTACAAGGTTTAAGGATGGTATGATTAGTGGCATATGTATATTATGTTAATTTAAGTATTATTTTTTCTTAACTATGAATAAAACATTATAGGTTAAGCTATGAAATATGATAGTAGTTATGTTTAGTTAGTGGAAACTTAATACAATTTTGAAATTATTGTATGATTTTTATTTTATGTATCTTAGTACATCTAGAATAATTTATCATATAGTATTGTTTTCTATGATCTGTTAGTATAGATTTATATTTCTTAGAACCTTGTGCACATTTTGGAGATTGTGAGGTTGTGAAGACCTTAGAAAAGAGTGATGAATTAGAAACGTGAGTTATAAGTGATAGGAGTGTATTATATTTAACCTCATATTGACTCAATAGTCATTAATTTTGGATCTGACAGATGGACTTGTGAATCTAAGATTTGATAGATAGACTTGTCAAATTTAGTTGTATGATCTAATGCATGTATACTGTAGATGAGTATTCCATAATTTTGTATACATTAAAAATTTATTATTTTCAATTCTTATTCATTGGCATACTCATCAGGAGATCCATAAACCAATGAAAGTATTGATAATTTATACTTATTTGAAGCTACACAAAGTAGTGATAGTATTAACAAATACACATCATTCTTACTAGGTTCCTTAAATACTTTTCTTCGAAATGAGAAATACACTCTTTGGATTAAAGAGATGTGTGGAGGGGCTAGAAATTTTTATGGAACTCTCCCTAGCCATTTGTTTTTGGCTTTTTGTGATAATCTCATGTGCTTTTGGAGAAGTTAGTGAAACTTTCACCGAGGTTTGTATAGGTTGGTCTTGCGGTTCTGAACCCTGAGGTGGTCATGATAGAACCAATCAGTGTAAGTGACATTTGTAAAAATTATTTTTATAATAAGAAATGTCATAGAGCAGGGTCTTGTGGGGCCAGTACTCCAAGAATAGTGCTAATTGGGAGAACTATGATAAGTTTTTCAAGTAAATTTTGTATTTATTTTCTTGATTCAAATACTAGAAACTATGTTTTTATTCTGTTAAACTCTATTTATTATTCAAAATGATTGTTGAATAAGTGTCATCGAGACGATGACACTTTTTACGGAGGAAGGATGTTACATCTAGATTTCACCTTAAGTATTATAACCTTTGAATCTATAGATTATTATGGTTATCTAATTTTTATTGCTTTGATTTGATCTTTATGACATATACTGGTTATGGGATAATGATATGTTGATTAATTTATATAATTTGATAACTATAATTTCTTATTTATGTATATTATGGATGTATATTACTTAGTTATACACCATTAGTTGATATATATGATGACTCAGACTAACTACGTACTTGTCATGAAGTGGATGTAGGATTTATTCTTCTCTCAGAGCATGATAAAGGGAGAAAATCATCAGATATGATCGCTTAGATGAGATGATTGGTGGATGATATAAGAATTATTAGTAACCCAACACACACACCATAGTAAATTTTTTTGTTTAACTCTATGTTTGATCTAGATATTTAGTTCATTTTAAGTGATTTAAGATTCTACTATGATCATGTTTTGGTTGATGCTTATGATAATTTGATTGTATAATTTCATCTATGATTGTAGTGCATAGATTTACGCATACAATATTGTTATATGATCATATAATCGATGCTGACACTAATCAAATTACCTAACACAATGACAAGTTTAAATGATATTCAGTAAATATCATTATCTTGACTTAATGTATATATATGTCAAAATATAAATTTAAGTCTATAATTAAATAATTATATATGCATAATCTATTTACAAAAGTGTTAATTAAAATATTTATCTTATAATAATTGAATTTATTATTTATTGTGGTGTATCTTTTATTGAGATAATTACCACATTACATTAAAATAAATAAATTTAACTATAAACTAATACATAGATCCATTGGGATTTGAAAACAATTAATCGTGACTTAAAAGGACCTAAGTGATAATTAATATAAACCTGAACAGAAAATATAGACATGCATGACTTGTAAAATAAATAAAACTCAAGTGGAGGATAGATTAATAAAGCTAAACTTGAAACTCTAAACTCTAAAGAAGAGAGATTAATGCATAACTAGAAAAAATTAAACTCAAAAACAAGTGGGAAATATAAAGTTGAAAACAAATGAAACTCAAAAATAAAGATTTTAAAACTAAATGGTAAAATAGGATATTATGCATGAATGAAAGAATAAAATAAGAAAATGAATGAAAGTTAATGATAACTTAGTGTTTTGATTCTTTTTAAGATTTTTAAAAAAAACACTGAAATACAAAGGCGGTGGTCCTTGCATGAGGAGAATCAAAAAATAAAGAACGGGAAATTTTTATAAACCCAAGGAAAGAAAAGGGAGAGTGGGCGGTGCAAAGGGGGAATATACAGAGATAGGCAGAGAGGAATACGCAATGAAGGGATAGAAGAATATGGAAGGAAAGAGGAGAGAATGGTGGCAAGATAAAAGAGAGAGAGATATCAGCTAAGAAGGAGCAAGCAGAATGTTTTATCAGGTAGGGAATGTAAATCATTTTATTTATTTTTTTAACATTTATTGAATGTTGTGGTAATAGGGAAAATTATTGTGTAATTAAGTGATTATAAAATATTGTGTAAGAATGTCAATCTGCAGTATTAACCAGTCAAATAGGATATAGGCATCGACTTATATAGGATTTTAGTGGCTTGGAAAAAAAAAGACACATACCTTTCCAAAAATTCATGTATTTAGATTTTAAAAAAAAGGGTATACAATCAGGAAGTCGATTTGTGAAATCTAATTGCATAGAATAGGCAGCCGTATAAAATAAACCTGAGTAAATTAAGAATAGATTAAATAATTCATTTCAAATTAATTGTTATTTGAAGACTATTCTTCCCGAATACTCATGAATGTTTTTATACCATCTAGGAATATCAAACTGAATATGTATTTTAACAGATTGCATTTTAAGGTAGATTATTAACAGAAATACTGTATTGGATTCTCCGTAAGTTTATGTGCAAATACCTGTGTATTTGAAGTTCAAAACAAAATTTCATTTACGCCAAGTCGTTCGTAATTATTTTCCGTTATGCCAAGGCATTTTCATCATTTTGTTATAGACCTTGTCGTTCCAGACTACGTATACTTTGGTTGAAAATTAAAAAATATGTTTCCTCTTTAAGTAAAAATTTTGGTTGGAACTTTATTTTTGTCTCGGATTCCCATATTGCGATTTGAGTCAAGTTACGCTGCCAGCCTGAGTTGCGCTGTGAGCTCAAGTTACATTTTTTTAAAAATGAAGTGTGATTATCATGGGATCCTTATTAGAACTGTGATACTTCCAATTCTAAATCGATTCTTTGTATTGCCTCCTTATTTGAGATCAATGTTGGAATGGTATGTATACTTGGTTCATAAAGAAATAATAAAAATATATCAAACTAATTAAAAAGATAAGTGCAGTGATTTATAAGGCATTAGATCTTCACAGAAATTTACAAAACTTTATCAATTATAGAGGCCTATTTTGTATAAGCAATTTTTAGCGTAACCATTGTATACTCAAGCTTAGTTTTAAAAGTTAATTTATCTTGTTATATTTCCTTGGTTTTAGGAAAAGAATAGCAAACTATATATATATTATAACTTTTTTATATTGGGGACTAAAAATGGACATAAAACGACCTATATTATCTAGCATGTGATATTTTATGTTTGTTGATGTTAATATGTATGTTTGTTGATGTTAATCTGACAAAGTATCCGATCCACAGAGGACATCATTCATATATAGAGAGAGAGAGAAAGGGGTATGCAAATAATTATGCCTTTGACAAATCATTTTTAATATCTTCTCTGTCAAATCATTTTTAATATCTTCTCAGATGAATAATGGGTTCATAATAGGTCTTATCTATAATTGTATGAAAATAAGAATCAAAGCTAAAACTAGGTCTATATAGATAAGTATACATACTTTAGCCATATATAATAGTAGTAGGACAAAGGTGAATACTTCACTAGTTAGGACTCCTATCTAATGAAAAGCATGGTAGTATAATAGATAGGTATGTATTTTGGTAATATATGTTATGCGGGTGCATAAATATATAGAGTATGCCTAAACTTGTAGTGTTATTGACAATACAATTTACTGTATAGATTTATATATATTAGAATCTTACTTATGCATGATTATTGCATAGTTTTGTCTAGTATATTATCATAGATTAAGAGGGATTTATATATCTGTGTACTTGATGAATTATCATGTATCATATAGAGCAATTAGAATATTGTCATCTATTCATATGTAAAATAGATATAAAATACTATGTTGACTTGGAAACTTGTGTAAGAAATTATGTACATTTTGATTGTGGAAATATGTTTATTTAGGGATAAGAACTATAAAGTAGTAATATTTTGAAGAATGTCTTATTTTAATAATGATCGTCAATATATTTTGTGAACAAAAAAGTATAACAATTGAGTCTTTGATTTATGAGTTATTTGACTCTTTGAGAATAGCATGATTGAACTGTTGAATTATATATTTACATACTATAATGAAAAATTGTGTGCAATACTTAATGTGAGTATATTATTTGCAAGTGTTTTGACTTTTATAGCATAAAATAGTGCACCACGATGGGTTCCTAAATATTATGTATCTTTTGATTACTAATTTACAGTTTAATCTAAAGAATATTCGGATGGTATAATCCCATACTAGCTTAATATTTATTTGTAAGTGTAAGATTGTTTGTTTGTTTTTGATTGATTAGGGTACTCATACACAATGATCTCTGATATTATAAGATGTTATAGATTCTTATTTTATTAAAGTATGTTTACTCGGATGGTACATATTGTAATTGTTATATTTAAATCTACACCTACGTAAATATATGTGTGTTGGTTATTGATTTAAATAGCATGTTTTGTGACAATTAGTAGAATATTATATGTGTGTGCATATAACTTTTGAGAGTGTAACAAATTTTAGGATAGAATATGATGTGTTTCATATAATTTCTAACTTGTTTTATTATATTTAGTTTCTTGAATAGAAGCATATGGTTTCATGTATGTAAGACTTCTTTATATGATTGATTGTGAAAAAACTAGTAGTTATGTCTTAGAATACTAAACTGTGATAATATAAGTTATTATGGGGTGTAATATGTTTGAAACTTATTATGGTAGTTAAAATATTTAGTTTAATGATATTTATCTGGGTGGTATAAACTATAGTCATTATTTCTATTATGAATTAGATAATAATGTAAGATTCATTCATATATTTGAGGAAATAATTTTATTCTTTGCTTACTCCTATATTTAGCATGTGTTGTGATATGATTAATAGTAAGATATAAATTAAATGAATCTTATGGTTAAATTGTGTTTAATAAATCTCACTTTGCTAATACTGAGGGAAGAGTGAGACAAACTTCACTAGCTTATGTTAGAGGAGGACAATCCAATCAAGTGGTGTGAATAAATTTGATTGATGTATAGATCACTATTGTATATTTATATAAAAATTATGTTTAGTTAGACATTATGATTTCATAAGTATGATTTACATGTATGTGTGATATCTTGAAATAGAATAGTTTTTTTATGATACACTACATGTTTATCTTTAGAAAATATATAGCACATGCGTGCTTGCTTGTTACTCTAGATTCTCACACCATCACTATCTACCTATCCATGAAGGGAGGATCATTCTCTAATAGGATATTGTACAAGGGATCGATGGTCTATGGTTGGTATAGAAAATATCTCGAATAATGTTTTTCTTCCCCACAATAGTACTAATTTTGAGATGATATTTGAGATTGTCACAGATATTGGAGAGGTTAGAAAACTCATGCACTAGGGAGCCTTGTATCTTATTTTTGTACAGTGTGTGTGTGTGTGTGTGTGTGTGTGTGTGTGTGTGTGTGTGTGTATTATCATGTAGAATTATAAATTATCTATCTACTATAGATGATAGCAGTGGTTATGTATTGTACGAGCAGTGGTTGGATAATTGTCATTACTTTCTATGATTGTACTTTGATGCATTTTTATTTATTGACATTGATTAGTGACTGTTATATGTCACATGCTTAATTAAAATTATCACTCTTAGAGTATTTTTATATGATCTACTTCAATTCTTGTGGTGTAATACATTTATAATTTATGTTTTTGTAAAAAAAAAATATATTTTTTAGTTATAACCCAACGAGGTTGTTACATTAAAAGTTTTATTTTGTTGTACTTGTCCACAATTTATTTTCCCTCTCATGCAACCCGTTATTGGTAAAACAATACTACTAAAATTTTTAATGAACTTCTTGTAAAATGTTGTTAAACCATGAAAACTTATTACCTTTGTGATGCTCTTTGGAATAAGACACTCACCAATTAACTTTAACTTTTATTCATCCATTATTACATCATTTACTAAAACTATAAACCCTAAAAATAACAAACTATTTTGCATAAGCCTGACTTCTTCAAATTTACATAGAGCTGTTCATTTATTAACAATTATAATAGCATTTTTAATTGACTTAAGTTTTCTTCTTTAATATTAATATAATATACCAAATTAATATCGTATCACTATGTCCATCACCCTCATAAATATGTTGGGAACATTAGATAATACAAATGACATCACCATCCACTCATTTAAGTCATCATTAGTCCTAGATTTTGTTTACCATTTATATTATTCATGAATTTGAATCTAATAATAACTATTCCTTAGATCAATATTACTAAAGTATTTTTCTCATGCAAGAACATTCATCAAATCATCTAAACGAGGTATAATAAATCTATAGTTGATGGTAATTTTAATGATTGCTCTAATATCTACACAAATCCTCAACCCTCCATATTTATTTTGAATTAGCAATGTTGTTTCATATAGACTCATACTCTCCCTTACAACACCATGTCTCACTAATTTAGTAACTTGTTTATTCAATTATGTTTGTTTTGTTGGACTCATCCTATAAATTGATTTATTAGGTAGAATTGATTCTAGAATCAAATCAATATGATGATGAATGTCTCTCTTTGATAATAAACCATCAGTAACTCATAAGGTATAACATTTTCATTTTATGTTAACACTTCTAATGCTTCTATTGGTATTTACATCACTTATATGTCTTCTTTCTTTACTATTAATGCGTAATAGCAAATTGCCATCTTTATGTCTTTGATAAATTATTTTGTGAAAAACATACATTCTACCTACCCTTTTTCTTTAAGAGGTAATAAAACTACCTTCAAATCACATGATCCATTGGCATAGCATCATACCATATTTTATCCTTGTAAGTTTTTCATATAGAAAACTTGATGAATCACATTTTATCTACTATAATTTTATTCTCTTTCTTAAATTATGAAATCCGATAAGGATAATAAAAAAATTAAAAGAGAGCTCAAATGGAGTTATGGATCAAAAGTTATGGCCTCAGAAAATTTGTTTTTCATAAATTCATTTTTCACATAAAATTTTGAGGTCTTGTTTCCAACCTTAATATACACATGTTGAAAATAGTAAGCTCTAAACTCAAACTATTCAACACGACCTAACATAGATCACTAATGACACAAATTCACACTCATGCTAAATGCATGTGTTCATTCCCATTATAATTTAAACTTATTGTAATCTCATATATAACTACAAAACCTTTTTATTATTAAAATGTTATCAAAGCATGTGACTAGATCATTTTTTTTAATTAGCCCACTCCTTACAAGAGAGTTGTGAATAATAAATAAAGACCTCAGACTTTTGCTTGAAAAAATTAATCTGTGTTTTCCTGTTGAAATCATCAATAAATGTTAGAAAATATAAACTTCCTCTTAATACTAGATTTTTCATTGGTCCACATAAATTAGTGTGGACAAGCTCTAATGATTCCTTTTCTATATAAGACACTCTTGGTGAAAAACTTTGCCTATGTTTTTTTTTTTGAAATATAATTCTCACATGTACTAGCCCTCTCCTTAATTAGTGATAATATTCTCACCATCTACTTCTTCTAAAATAAACTAAAGCCTTCAAAATGAAGGTGTCCATAGTTTATATTTTAGAGCCATGTATGGCCTAAATATGATTCCTTGAAATTTTCTTTCTCTTCTCCTTAAATTATCTTTTGAGTTTCATTTTTAATGTGGAGTGGGAATATCCAGTTCTTAGTATCTTAATATTTTGAAATCAACTTGTCACTAAGAAATACGTCTATAATAGTACACACATTATCCTCAAAAGATACTTTATATCTTTTTTATACAAGTTATCCAACACTAATAATATTATTCTTCAATATAGACACAAGATAAATATCTAAGATATGTTTTCCTTCACCATACTTAGTAAAAATATTAATTATAACTTTTCCCATAACTTTTCATCTAACTTTTCCTTCACCATACTTGGGATATGTGCTCTGAAGTCAAAATTCAGACGAAGAAATGACAACAAAGTGTGAGTTATGGGAAAAGTTATAATTAATATTTTTACTAAGTATGGTTTTATATATATATATATATATATATATATATGCTACACCACTATCTAAAAACTAAATATCACTAGAGATTTTTTGAGAAACATGACATGTTAAAAATAAAGACCTAAAATTTTAAGATACATTTTTTAATTCACATTTAGTTTATTGACATATCATTATTTATTTTTACATTCATATTTATAATGTCCAAACTTATTACAAGTGTAATACTAAACACTTGATTTATCATACATCTGAGAATGACGTTGGAATTGGTTGCTATTGTCATGTCCACTAGAGCTATCAGAATTTAAAAAAATATTTTTTCTCACCTTGATCTAGACTACGCTTTACATCTCTATAATTATTATTTTTGCCTCTGCTTCTAAAGCTTGATCTCTCTCTACCTCTTCCTCTGCTAAGTGAAACATGTGATTTAAATGCATTATCCACAGAGGAATTATTATTCCTATCAATTCTTCACTCATGGAATAGTAGATATCTCATCAATGCATCTAGAATAGTAGATATCCCATCAACTCATCTAAAAATAATTGTGCTATATATTTGGATTATTTAATTTCAATAATAATAACATCAAATTTGCTAGGTAAAATCTCAAGAATATTTTCTACAGTGTTATGAGCTATTTATTCTCTACGTGATCTAATTTGATTCGCAACATTCATAACTTGACTAAAAAATTGGTCTACAGACTCTGAATTTTTTATTTGTAAATTCTTAAAATTTCTCCTAAGTGTATGTAGTTTGTCTAATTTCACCTTAGTTGTTCCTTGATAATAATTTTAAAAAATCTCACATGTCCTTTTGGATCTAGTTGTTGTTGAAACCCTGTGGAAAATAGATTCATTTACAACTTGTTGAATAAAAAATAAGGCTTATGCATCATCATTATTATTATTTTCTCTAAGTTGATCTTTTTCAGCTTGTAGCAAACCCTGATAGGCTCCCTAATCTTGAGGTTCTACAAACCTATTCTCTATGAAATCCCAAACATCATGTAAAAAAAATAGCACTTTCATTTTAATTTTCTATAAGTCATAATTCTTACCCATGAAAATTGAAATTTGTGAGTTTGTAATGCTACTACTTGTTGCCATGATCTGCTATAATGAAACAATTTCATATCTTTCTTTTTTAATGATGATAATTTAATGGCTTCATGCCTTTCTCCCTTTATCTTTAACCAAAATCTACACAATAATAATCTTCTTACAAGAATAACACTTTTTTTTAAGTTATATAAATTTGAATTTCCCTTTAATTTACTATTTTAACATATCCAAAAAGAACTTAAGCAATGGTTTAATACACCACTTTCATCAACTTAAAAATATTCAACAATCCCCAATATTAAAAATGCTCACTCTTCCACCAAATATTAGATTTTGAAAAAATAAACACTTCTCTTATCTTCACTTCGTACTTGTAAAGGGTGCCATAACCTTTTAAACATAACCTTCTAAAAAATCTTTTAACGGGTTGTTTTTTTTTTTTTTTTTCAAATATATATAATAAAATAACTTAAGGTGTAGACTGTTACTTAACAATGCTGAAACATAAGAAAATATATGTAATGATATTTAATAACATTTTAATGAATTTGACTTCTTACATCGTATTTTGATTTTATGTAATTGTCTCCACCCTAAAAAAATAAATATTAGAGAAGTAGTGTGATGTCTTCTTTATTTTAGTTGATGTTTTTTTGGTTTCAATGGTTGACTACATATTTTTCGTTCATTATGAATTTATAATCTTTAACGAGTTCCTTTTTTTATATGGATTGCACTTTACTTCTTGAAAAATTGCACTATTTCTGTCTAATTTACTTAAGGGATTCAATATTTTTGTTAATTACACTTATTAATTACAATACCAAACACATTACATTTGAACCGAAGATTGTAGGGACGTTTAAATGGCCCACACGGCATGTTAGCATGGTTACACCCACGTTCCACGCGTGCCATATTTTTTAGCCTCACTGCGCACATGGCAATAAATAAAAATATAATTTTTTTTCATGTCTCACACTCGGTCGTCTTACCTGTTATTTCAACTAACGAAAAGTCGATAGCCTTCGAAGCGATGAATACAGAGGCGTTTCCGAGAAAGATTACACTGTTGAAATGGTCCACACGGCTTGTTTTTGACATATTTGTCTTCCACCCTCAACACTATACATAATACTCCACTCCTCCCTCTCTTCACACCCTACAGTTACACCATCTCAAATATAAATATTTTGCCTTACTATCAATTAATTTACCTTTTGTTCTCAGAAGGGAAAAACCCCTCAAAGCTTTTAATTGTAATTATCGTTCTTCGGCCACAAGCAAGAAGAAAATATGGGAAAATTTAGTGCAATCCTTTCCATTGTTTTGGTGATGGGCATGATGGGATATTCAATTGCGTAGGCTCCAGCAGCTTCTCCAATGGCAACACCCAAGATGTCACCAGTTTCATCCCCGGCAAGAACATCCGCTGTATCGCCATCAACAGCTCCTGCTGTTGCTATCACACCTTAGTCCTCTTCCCCCTCAGAAGAAGGTACTGCCCCCACGCCCTCAGCAGGGGCTAGCCCCACCGTTTCACCCAGTGCTGATGCCGTAGGCCCAGCTCCACAAGACAGCGGTTCATCAGCTGCCTCTGGCACAGGCATGCAAAAAATGGTGATCTTTGCTGCTGCATGGCTCGGAGGCACCGCTCTTCTTCTGTAATTACACGGTTGCATTGTCATTTTTTACTATTGTTGTATCTGATATTTCCAAACGTTTGAATCACCAATTTATTGCTTAGGAATCAGTCCGTTGAGAGGCTCGACTTGTTCAAGAGCAATGGGAGTTTATTTATTACATAATAGGATCCTATTCTTGAGGTTGGCCGTTCATTAACATTATTCCTTGTATAATTTCTGCCAATGACTGGTTATAAATTCTTTAATAAAAAATGTCTGCTTAATTGGAAACGTTTGCCTGTGCATTGTGCAACATTGATTATTCCACATATATGGAAGAATTCAGTTTTAGGAATGACGTCAATTCATTGCAAACTGTCATTTTTAAAGACATACAATTTTGTTTAGCTGCAAAATTGATGATCACTGATGCTGATCATTCTCATCTGCAGAGGTATATCATGCAAGAAGTTAGAATTGTTTCCACATTTCTATGCAGAATTTAGATAGAGAGTTTTAATTATAGTTTGCTAATTTAAGTTTTAATTAATATATTTTTTAAAAAAAATTGGAAAGGCTAGAGTTAGTTTTAGTTGATATTAAATGCAAATTGTTATTTAGATAAATTTAGAATATTTTATTTATTAATTAGAAAAGCATGTTCACATGCAATTCTTTTAATACATTGTAATTGATCTTTATTTTCAAGAAGAAGAAAAATGATTCAAATTATTCGAATCATTTTTCTTCTCCTTGAAAATAAAGATCAATTACAATGTATTAAAAGAATTGCATGTGAACATATTTTTCTAATTTATAAATAAAATATTCTAAATTTATTTAAATAATAATTTGCATGTAATATCAACTAAAGCTAACTCTAGCTTTTTCAAAGCATTATTATTTCTAAAATTATATTAACTAAAACTTAAACTAGCAAACTATAGTTAAAATTGGTTGTCTAAATTATGCATAAAGGTGTGGAAACAATTCTAACTTCTTGCATGATATACGTCTTTGCAGATGGGAATGATCAGCATCAGTTATCAACATACTCCCCCTTAACATTGAGAGGGCTCACAATCTGATATCTGAGTATCAGAAACTGGTCCTTTGCAACTATTTTTTTGCCTTAATGAAGATATCTACTAACAGTTCTTTAGTGTTGATGTATTTCAATTCTACTAAAATTTTGTTGATAATGTTCTCTGTGTTGTACAAATTTTTTAAGTATTTAAAAGATAGGTCCGTTCTTGAATACGTGTCTTCGATCTAAATGGATTAAACACAAACATTCATTAACGATGGATATCAAAAAGTTTTCTTAATCTCCAAAATTGTAAGTTAAGATGGAAGCGCTGGCATAATTTTTGCTTATAGTAAAGTAATGACACAGTTCCATCGTATTACCATTGTAAGGATATTTAATGGGTGTTGTAAAAATATTTAAGAATAAATATGTATTGAAGTAATCATATGGATTTTAAAAACTACAAAATTTATATTTGCAAAGGAAATCTAGAAAGTTAGAATGTAAAAAATAATTATAAATCAAATTTTTATTAGTTGTAAAGTGTTTTTATTGTGCTTAAATATTTTTTGTAGGCCTTATAAATTCTTGTCCTTAGCTTTTATCTATTTTTGAAATTCTTTTCCTTGTGGAGTTGTCGTTCCTATTTTTAAGGCAAATATTTTAAAACTTGTATGGGACCATCTACAACAAAATAATCAGAGTTGCCCCCTTCATAGGACCACTCTCCAAGCACCTTTTGTGTAGATGCAATATGCAACACTAATCTAATAATAATAATAATAATAATAATAATAATAATAATAATAATAATATTATATATGTATATATATATATATATATATATGTATATGTATATATATATATATATATATATATGTATATGTATATATGTATATATATATATATATATATATATATATATATATATATATATATGTATATGTATATGTATATATGTATATATATATATATATATATATATATATATATATATATATATATATATATATATATATTTGGTGAGTATTATGAGGGGGTTTTGGGGATTTGTAGGAGGGTTAGGTGGACAGTTAGGAGAAACAACAGGGTTTTGTGGAGGGTTAGGAAGAGGAACAACTAGAGGGTTTTGTAGAAGGTTAGGAGGGTATGCAAGGTACTCTGTAAGAAAGAAACAAATTAACATTAAAAACATGGGTTAAATAATGAAAATTATGTAAAATAAGGGTTAAATAGGGAAAATTTTGATCACTTACCTGTCCTATGTGATGACATCATCGATCATCAGGTTTGTGGGGTGAATCTGGTAACTTCTTGGCACTCTTAGGAGTCTTTTGAGTAAAACACGATAGTAGAACAAGGGCAAAGCTAGGAAATGTGAACGTAAAATGAATAATTTTGCATTTGGGTTTCTCTTTTTATTTTTTTTGCACACAGAGAACACGATTGTGTTATTAATGTGCTCACATTATTGTTATGTCAATAACACAATCATGTTATTGTTTAATATAACATGATCGTGTTATTACATACCTTGATCGCATTATAGGTCGGTAATTCCGAACATAAATTTAAGTAACATGATCGCATTAATTAAATAATACAATCATATTATTAATTAATACGATCAAATTATAAGTAATGTCCACATAATTATCCCCCAACTCCGTACACTTTCCTAATACACCATTTGAATAAATTTAAAATATTCAATAATTCTCAATATAAAAAATGTTCACTCTTTCACCAAATATTGGCTTTCAAAAGAATAAACGCTTCTCTTATCTTCACTTCACACTTGTAAAGGATGTACTAACCTTTTAAACATAACCTTATTAAAAATCTTAAGTAGTTTTTTATATTAAAAAAATGGATGCAATAAAGCAACCTTAGGCTTAGACTGCCACATAACAATTCCGAAATAGGGAAAAAAATAGATGTAATGATATTTAGTAACACTTTAACGAATTTGACTTCGCACATTGTATTTTAATTCCACGTGTTTGTCTTCACCCTATAAAAATTAAGATCGGAGAACTGTTGTTCTATCTTTTTGATTTCAACTATTGGTTGCCTATTTTTTGTTCACATGTGAACTTGGATTCTTTAACAAGTTCCTTCCTCAATGTGGATTGCACTGCACTTTACTAAAAGACTACTATTTTTCTCTAATTTACTTAGGCAACTCAATATTTTGTTTATTGTGTTTGTTGTCTAGCTTCTCGTGATCTGGGAACGCTTCTTTAATTCTTTGTTCTCCATGGCTCTTTCTTCCAACTCTGAGTGACATCTTTCTCCCATACTTTTATTTGAGCTCTTTTTCCTATATTAGTTGTGTTCTTCCATGATAGCTCTAATATTACACTGGAAAAAATTGAGAACTACAAAAAATTTTAACATTTAAGAAACATAAATTCTTATTTGCATTTTTAATCCCAAATATATTACATTTACATTATATTTATAAAAATCTTAAAATAAATCTTTCTAAAAGCATATAACTATTTTAAACATTTCTTACAACAAACTAAAAAATTCTAAAACAACTTAAATATATTTAATATTTTCTTATTTTTTATTTTTAAATAATAAAAAAAATTATAATTTCCAATAGTGCATTTATAATTCCCCTCACCATAACCCAACATAGATCATTAATCAGACAAATGCACGCATGCATTTAGCATGTACTCTTTCTCCTTATAATTTTAACTTGCCGGAGTCCAACATATATATAACCTAAAACCTTACTCTCATAAAACCATACTCTGTTTTAAAACAGAGACAACAATCATCGATGGATGGAAAGTCGATGGCATCCATGATGCACCTCAACCCCACGTTGTTCGTACAGATCGCCATTCGCGGGGGAACAGTCGGTCGGCTTAACTAACAAATACTCTACAACCTTTGAACCGAAGTATAGAGGGATGTTTAAATGGCCCATACGCCGTGTTACGGTGTTAGCACGGTTACACCCACGTTCCACGCGCGGCATATTTTTCTGTCTCAGCGCCCACACGGCAATAAATAAAAATAAAAGTTTATTGACATCTCACACTCGGTCGTCTTACCTCTTATTTCAAGTAACCAAAAGTCCACAGCCTTTGAAGCGACGAATACAGGGGCGTTTTCGGTAAAAAATACACTGTTGAAATGGTCCACACGGCTTGTTTGGACATGGTACACGCCATATTTGTCTGTCCACCCTCAACAATAAATAATCCTCCACTCTTTCCTGTCTTCACACCCTATAGTTGCACCATCTCAACTATAAATCTTTTGCCTCACTGTCAATTCATTTATATTTTTTTCTCACAAGGAAAAACCCCTCAAAGCTTTTAATTGTAATTATCATTCCTCGACGGCCGCAAGCAAGCTAGAAAATATGGGAAAATTGAGTGCAATCCTTTCCATTGTTTTGGTGATGGGGATGATGGGATATTCAATTGCGCAGGCTCCAGCAGCTTCTCCAACGGCAACGCCCAAGATGTCACCGGTTCCATCCCCGGCAAGAACACCCGCTGCATCGCCATCAACAGCTCCCGCTGTTGCTACCACACCTCAGTCCTCTTCCCCCTCGGAAGAAGGTACTGCCCCCACGCCCTCAGCAGGGGCTGGCCCCACCGTTTCACCCACTGGTGTAGCCGCCGGCCCAGCTCCACAAGACAGCGGTTCATCAGCCGCCTCTGCCACAGGCGTGCAAAAAATGGAGATCTTTGCAGCTGCATTGCTCGGAGGCGCCGCTCTTCTTCTGTAATTAGACGGTTGCAATGTCATTTTTTAATATCGTTGTATCTGATATTTCCAAACGTTTGAATCACCAATTTATTGTTTAGGAATCAATCCGTTCAGAGGCTCGACTTGTTCAAGAGCACTTAATGGAGTTTATTTATTTCATAATAGGATCCTATCCTTGAGGTTGGCCGTTGATTAGCATTTTTCCTTGTATAATTTCTGCCAATGACTGGCACTAAATTCTTTAATAAAAAATGTCTGCTTAATCGGAAACGTTTGCGTGTGCATTATTTATTTATAGATGGAAGAATTAATCAGTTTTAGGAATGGCGTCAATTCATTTCATATTGTCATTTTCAAGAGAGAGAATTTTGTTTAGTTGTAAAATTCTGTTGATAATGGTCTGTGTGTTGTACATAGTTTTCAAATAATTTAAAAACCCAAGTCCATTCCCGAATACTTATCTTCAATCTAAATGGATGAAACACAAACATTCGTAACGACGGATAACACAAAGTTTGTTAGTTATAATATAACTAACAATCAAACATTAGCCCATGCTCAGTGATGAAGAATTGGATCGGGGTAGTCCCCCTCTTTCCCCTTTGAAGTTTATTTCTTGCGCTTTGAGAATTTCTGGAAAGTGGGAAATCAGGATAATTAGGCTGGTTTAGAGTTTTTTGCGGTTTCTGAATGCTCACATGATAATCTATGAAGGTTTTCTTGGAGCAGTTTGATTGCCTTTTGAACATTGGTGAGTTGTTCGTCAATAGGTCTCCTGATCATATTTCCCTCCCTTCTTTGTGTATTTTGAATTATATATAGATATATTATAAATATTTAATATAATTATAATAGATGTATTAATGTTTATATAAAATATATGTATTATTAATATATTTATATTTTATTATTATTAACTAGTGTATAATATATAATCATAATTATTAATATAAACTATTATAATATTATTATAAAATTTACATTATTATATTGTAATTAATTGTACTGTAATATATTAATATAATATTATTTAATAATATATTATTATAGTGAGTGAGTGTGTGTGTATATATAGGGTCGTTACAAAGGTTTAATGGGTCCCTCGCTCATATATTAATGCTTATCAAAAATATAATCTTGTAATTATAAGGTCAAACAAGCTCAGGATAAGATATGCCACCAAAAAATAATTACTGAGGAGGCATAGCCAAAAAAACACTAAATATGAGCAAGATATTATATACAATAAAATACCAAGGATTAACCCAAGAAAGGCCAAATAGTCACGTGGCCAAATCAAGACAAACCAGAAAAGAGTCAGGCCCTAGACGAGAGGCATATTCTGCCTCCATCGAAGAATGACTTGGCCCAACTACCACACCAACCTTCTTAGATGGAAAACCATACTCTTCTGCTAGCTCCACATCTAGTGCAACCACTGACACCCTAGCCTGTAACACTATTGGGTTTGAGGAAAAGTCCCATCATTACCTTTTCAAGGCTCTATGCACATAAATTTGCCACCAACAGACCCAACTCAGCTGACTGCATCTACCCACTTCTATATAATGTGAGAGGAGGCCTAGAGACAGGAGGTAGGGACATCCTTGACATAGCTAGGTGCAAACACTGCCACCCTACTAACCACCCTGAGCAAAAAAAATATTTCCACCATTCTGATAGGAGAGTGCCTCTTATGCAAGAGTGCCTCCAAACCTAGAATAGGCCTACTAGCCTGCAACAAAGGGGGAGTTGAAATAAATTGACCCACCAGTTCTAGATTATCATTCTAGGCCACCAAAACACATTCCAAAAAACTGTATAGAGTGATCAACCTTCTTTCTAACTCCTAAAACACAGGTAAAGGAACTAGTTGGACTTCATCATGACCAAATAATGGAAGAAAAATCCAACTCCCCAAAATGAAACCATTTACTTCCTCCTCAATGCCTCTCCTTTGAACTGATTTGATGAAAAAATTTACTAAATCTAACACCTACTACTTATATTCTAGAAGATGCATCATATTACTAGCAAAGGTCAAAGTCACATAGAGTTAACCTTAACCTTGTAAATTGATAAAAAAAAAAAAAAACAACCTCACCCAAAATTGACTAAATGGAATCTAAGATTTAGGGAGAACCGATATGAAATGACAATAAGTCCTAGGGAAATGAATCCCAATACACCACATAAGCAAGCAATCCCATTGGGATAGGTTACAAATAACCTCCCATAAGCTAAAGACATGATGAAGAGTCATAAATGATAATTAATGCATTTTAATGAAAGAAAGAGCATGCCACCATTGAAGCTAAGCTAGGGACTTAGCAAAGACCCAAGGGATCAAAGGCCCAAGTATACTAAGGGGGATGAGGAGCTAAAAGGCCAAGCATGGGACACATTATCAACCATCAGCTCCTCTGATTCTTGGATGCC
Organism: Torreya grandis; assembly: GCA_037957365.1. Taxonomy (NCBI): domain Eukaryota; kingdom Viridiplantae; phylum Streptophyta; class Pinopsida; order Cupressales; family Taxaceae; genus Torreya; species Torreya grandis. Next base: position 703,811 of record JARHVA010004900.1, on the reverse strand, counting down.
CTGATTAGCCAAAAAATTAGTTGTTGAGTTTACTTCCTGATAGCAATATTGAGCCTTCCAATCAAGGAAGGAGTCCAACTAAGGATAAACCTAGTCATGGATATTCTTGATAGCCCAAGCCTTATTTTATTTATCATGGAGGTAATGGATCATGATCATTGAGTCACCCTTAATGATCAACCTATGCATTCCAAAATGAGTAACAAACTCAACTCCCAAGAGCAAGGCATGAGCCACAGTTTCAATGTTCATGCCATCCACCAATTTGAGAGAAGTTGCATGGATCAGGGAATTAAAACAATATTTAATGATACACCCTACACCTGAGGTACTAGGATTATCATGAGAAGCCCTATTGAATTTCCATTTGAACTAGTTTGGGGGAGGAAATATCGAATCCACATTGAATTTAAAGTTTTGACATGCTTTTAAAACCAATGTTGCATTCATGAGGGATATAATATAGTATATACTATACTAAGATTATATATTATTAGATAGTATTATACTAATATTAATTATAATATAATAGATATTAATTATATAATATAATTAATTAATATCATTTAATATTATCATTAATATATATATCTTCTTTTCTAAATTCCAATCCCACCTCCAAATATTTGGGTTTAATAGATGGAAAATGCATAGCTTCCGTAACATTATTTATTTGAAGGACCAACTAACCTTATTTTTGTTGGAAAAGAGTACATATGGTTCAACTCCACCATTATATGTTTGGTTAAATAAATTAGAAATGAAAACCTTCAATTTTTCAATTTTTTCCTCCACAAAGGAAGCTTTAAAAATTAAGGTTTTGCCTAATTTGATATATATTAGATTGCCATATTAATTGGAAATGGTACAAAGATATTGGTGAGAATTCAAACTCATGTCAAAAAGATTAACCATAATTTGTTGTGCTTCTAGTCCTCATGGCAATCTTGCCTCTCTTCCATTCAATAAATTAAAATAAATGAGGATTACTCTTATGAATACAATGGTCTTTGTTAGTGTTACTAAGAAAGATAATGGAAAAATACTTGATATGTATATTCATATCTATTTTTATATGACATCCTACATCAATTTATTAGATTGTTTAGGAGTCATATTTTATCGAAGAATCATTTCAATTTTTTATTTAATCAGTTTTAAAGCCATTTAATTTGGTTTTATATAGTTAAATCAAATAAATGTAGCATGTCACTAAAATTTTTATTTGTATCTATGCATGATTATTTAAGTTCATCACCTGAAATAGCCTAGCATTACACCTCACCACCACTACCCAACACAATTTGAAATATTTCACTAGTTTCATGTTCTTTATAGCCTTTCCCATCCCCACCACTTATCTATTACTCAATCTCATCATGAAATGCGACACCTACCCCAACACTACTCATTTCCACACTATATAAAGTAACACATGACCTCAATTTTCATGATCACCTCCACCATAAATAACATATTATTTTTCTTGTACACTTTATTAATTAAATGTGAGGACAATGTTTATAGAATTCAAGTGAGGTAATACTACCAATTAACACTATTTTTATTTACAAAACCCTACTTTACTATAAAAAAACAAATTACATCCTTTCTGGTCTAACTTGCATCTTTGGGGAAATTGCTAATTATACTATGGGAATGTTGTTTTACATCATAATGTAATACATCCACCCATATAATTTTTTAAAATAGTCCTAATCACTTCTAATGAAATAATATATTAAGCCAAAACTAATTATAAAATAATTATTTTTAAAAAAATAATAAATAATAAAGGGATTTTTTAATTGAAAATCTTACCAAGTCATATTAATTTAAATTAAGCCAAAACTAAATATGTGTGAGAAAAAATAAATGATGGGTGAACAGGTCACACATCATTTGGTTTATCACCTCAACCTCCCTAGCCACTACTAGCTGAAGGGTTTTTTAAATTAAGTACATTATCTAAACCATTTGATTCTTTTTTAATCCCTTTCTTTAGTATTATTGGAAATTGAAGGTGAAATAGAAATTACCTAATGGTCTAATTTACCTTTTTGAAGTGCAAACCACCTAGAGTGGCTACCACCATCACTACCGCTACTACCAACACCACCATTACCACTATCTTGAGGACCTAAAATTAGGGATGGAAAACATATTTTTGAGAATCCATTGTAGTACTTATTATGGGAAAAATATCCTCCCTCATTGTCTATTCTCATAGTCCATTGGAGGCTATAGATGTTGATTGGAGTATGGAGGGACTCTACTAAAAGATAAAGACTGTTTAAGCATAATATATGATTTATTTTGAATATGAGGATCTATTTTTTTTAATATTACAAGATCATGAAAAAAAGACAAAACATCCAAAGGATAAATAAAAGAAAATAGAACCATATATAGGAAACCATGTGCCCACAAAAAAGTATAAAGGTTTAGCCAATATTACATCATGCTTAAAAAATATAATAAAGTTTCAACCAATAATAGGCAAAAAGAAAATATCAATAAATACTATCCAAAAAAGGCCCAAAATATAACATCTATCAACCAATAAGTCCCTACTTTGAACTTTTACCATCACCAAACAATAAAGTATCAACATCATCATTAACATCCCCATGTTCAATTTATTATGGTCCCATTACACAATCCTCACATCCCTTGGCTATGACATCAAGCCCCTAATCATTTCCCATACCATGTTGAGTATCATCCATTAAATGTGAGAGTGTGTGGATAATATTCGCATCTTGGATATGTTTTACCATTATATCTTTATAAAATTTACTACCACTCTCATTGAATCTTTGAAGGTTGGAAACAAGAGTTGTTGCATTGGTTTCAATAAGCTTCTTAATTTACTTTTGAATACACCCCCATAACCTTTGGCCACATGTTCACTAGTAAGCTCAATTGCTTGGAGGAGCTTCCAAAAATTAGGGAGACATTTTATTTCTCTCTATTCCAAAAATACTTGTTTGCTCCTACTAAAAGTATTTCAAAGAGGACTAAAGAATAGTGATAAATTCATCATGTGTACCATCCTTTTGATCCATACTATTATAATTAGAGATTAAAAAAACTAACTAAATATGGGTCTAGATAAGAAGCCTACTCAAATTATACAGCATGACATCCGATTCATACTCCATGTTGCTGACGTCTATTGCAAATTCCATGAATGATTCTTCGATCTGGAGAAGGGTCTATTATAGGGAAGCCGTCTATTTCTATTAGATAGTTGGAAGTAACTTTCATCATCAATAACATAAGGAACTTTTCCATATCTGCATACAAAACCATCAGCTAGAGATAAATTTGTAAAACAAAAATCCTCACAATAACTTCAATGAAGAAGTTAACAATGACACTCCCCTTAAACTAAAAAACATCTAAGTCTATTTACTTCCAAATACACCACAAAATATCAGTTGAAAATACTGGCTATATATTTTAAAGAAAGAAGTGAGCTTTCCTTTTAGGATAAACATAACCAAATTCCACATTTAACCAAGTAATATTACATGCAAAAAAAATGACCAAGCATTCAAACAATTCCTTTAGATACAAGTAAAAATAGGACAAGTAAAAATAAGATGTTTAATATTATCCACCTCCCCGCAAAATGAAAAAAATAGTTACCAATACCTATTTTAGCTAACACTTCACCCAAAACAAGCTCATTGTGAAGGAGTAGCCACCTAAAATAGGAAATTTTAGGCTTAATAAAATAAGACCAAATGACATAAAATATGTATTTCCAACTATAAAATGGGTCACAAACAACCCAAATGTTATTGACCCTAAGGTAGATAATATTAGTGAAAGAGAGCTTATGGTATAATAATATAGTGGTGAATTCCTCAAGGGGAGAGCCATTCAACAATTTGATACACTCCCAAAACTCCTCCTCACCTTATAGAGAGGTAACAAATATGGTATTATGCAAAGATTTAATAATAAGTTTGAAAGTTATTCTTTGGTCGGAAGGGATTTTAAACTTGTGTTTAATCTTCGTTTTTGAAGTCTAACTACCTTGAGAAAATATATCACTAAAAGTTATGAGACTATTATATTACCAAGATTAAGTACAACAACCATTGTTCAAGGCCAAAGGACATTTACTAACTTTAAGGTTCCACCACATAGATCTATACCCTTGGCACCTTGATCCCAGATTAGTGAAAATTGGTTTCACCACTAGTAGATGTTTAATACATTCCCAAGATTTCATCTTGATTTAAATATGGGAGATCCATCCACTTTAAAAAATAAAGACCCATCTAAAATATTTGAATAATGTAGACCCTACCACTAATGCTTAACTTTCTAAGATCCCCTTGATAAACTATTACCAATTAGGATATTCCATGGTTCATTACCTTGAAGAGCTCTAATGATTCATTTGACAACCAAGGTGATATATTGGACTCTCAGATCTTTAAGGCCAGCCGCCCAATGACTTTATGTTTGTAGTAGATGTCCCAAGAAATGGTATGTCACTTTATGTTACCCTTACTATTTAACCATAAAAAGTCCCTAATGATCTTATGATGCTTGTTAAACTGAGAGTTATTGAATACCCAATAGGAAGACTAGTAGATGTTGTAGGAGGAGAGGATTTTTTGGCATACTTGAATTAAGTTAGGCAAGGAGACCATTTTCCCATTCCATTTCCCAATATTCTCATCTATCTTTAAAAACAACCAATCCCACATATCTTTAAATTAAGGAAAGAGTAAAAAGAGGATACCCAAATATATAACTAAGTGATTAGGGCATTTTCAAATACATCTAAACTCTTTCATCGATTCACGAAGGTTCTCTTTCCATATAATAATAAGAGACTTATGGAATGTAACTTTATATAAAGAAGTAGATAAATATAAATTAAGTCTATAGGTAACTTGTTGGAAGTTGTCTTTTTCCAAGGCTTGAATGAGAGTAGTATCATCAGTAAATAAAACATCTAGTAACTCAGAACAATTGGGAAAAGAGATACATATAACAAGGGGACCCATAGATGCATCCCTAAATAGATAATGAAGAGCATTTTTTTCTACCATAAAAAGAGAGAGGGGTAGGTGGCACCCTTTCCTAATGAAACATTATAGGCTAAGAGATTCAGTAAGGGTTCCAATAATTTAAAAAACTATCAAGGGTAACCAAATTACTCAAGAGAGAATCATTTGAGGGGTTACCTTAGAGATCATTTTCAATATAAATCAATTTTTCTTGAGAGGTTATATAAAAATTTCTCCTTATTTTATCCTTGATTTACCATAGCTTCTCACAAAGATTTTTCTAAGATTCACACAACTATTCAAGTTTCAATATTGGAGGAATCCTTACTCATCATTTTGGCAATGTTCCACGAGGTTTGACTACCCTCTTTACACTCTTTATCTTGCAAGTGAGAAACATGTAGTTTATATGAAGCTTTCCAATTAGATTTATTACTATCATATAAGATTTAATATAAGTACATATTTTAATTAGGTGATGATTAGAGATAGTAAATGGGATAACATTCAATAGGGTACCCTCAAATATTTATCATATGTTAAAATAATCCTTGTAAATGTAGAATCTTTCAAACCTAGAGTAGACTCTGATACCAAGTTTTTTATCGTTTGTAGACACCTCCTTCTTGACAGCCTTTGATTACAAAAAACTTGCGACAGTAGGCAGGGGCCAAATGGTTACGGCTTCACACTATTGCTAAAATCAAAATATTACAAACACTTGTTTTAATTTTTGATTCTCAGGATCCTTCAAAAAGGGCAAGAGAAGAGCATACTCTTGAAAACAAGGCTACTAGATTTCTAATGCTTAGAAATTTTTTGATGATAATGCTATGGAGGAGAGGCCTATATATAGTATTTTGGGAGGTCCTGCCTGAGTCACTCTCAAGGCGGTGTCATGTCCCATCATACTTTACAGCGTAAAATTTAGTCTATAGGGAAATGTTGTTGGATGCGTTGGATGATGATGTTTGGTGGCGTGGGTCCAACATTGCTTCCACTTCATCCACTAAGTCATCTTCACTGATTGGATTGAAAAGACATCTGAGCTAGAAGCTACTAGAAAGATGCCAGTGTTGGGGTCCAGCTTCGCATGTGTGATATCATGGAGTGATGTAGAAATAAGATTCCCACTCTAGCTATCTTCAGATGATAGTATGCACAACAGTGTCTTGGTCATGGTTCTCTTCTTCATGAATACGATGTGGGTCATGCTTGGCAATCCATCGGTACAGATGTTTATTGAAGGGAGACCTAATTTTAATCAGCCATGTCCATAAAGAACACTTTAATAATTCAGTGAATTGATGATACATAAATTCATTATTTAGTCTTTCAATGTAGATGACTCCAGAGTTTTGATGGTGGTTTGCCTGGATAGTAGCTACTGAAGACATTTGGAGATCTTGTCCCGTTGCATAAGAAATCTTTGTATATCTTGGATGCAACCCTTCACGAAGAATCTGTTCTTGGACAAGGATGTTTAGAGAAGGAAATCCTTGGTTATAAATTTTGGTTAGATTAAAACCAGGAATGGGTTGATGCATTAGTGTAGTAGGAAGATTTCTACTAAGCCAATCTGCAATAATATTATCAGTACCTTTGACGTGTTCTACTGAAAAATTAAATTGATTAAAAAATGCTTGCCATCTAACATATTTACCGTGACCATCCTTTCGACCATGATCCTTTTCTTTAAAGGTCAAAAATCTAGTACTATCGGTAATTACAATAAAATGAGGCAAATAGAGAAGTTTTAACATGAACTTCTCTAAGCATTTCTTTACAGCATAGATTTCTTTGTCAGAAGAAATCCATTTAAGTACATCAGGATTGAAAACTCCACTAGCAAATTCATAGACAAATTCTTTATTATTATGTACACAAACAAGTACTCCTCCCCATGCAATATCAGAGGCATCAATATAAACCTTCATTTTGTTGGACTTTGGGATATAAAGCTTTGGGAGTGAAGCAACCATAGATTTGATTTTCTGGATAGCTGTTGTATGTTGTTCTTCCCAACAAAAAGCTTTCTTCTTCTAGAGAAGTTCTTGAAGAATGAACCTATCTTCACTAGAGTTAGGATAAAAGCTATTTAAATAGTTAAGCAATCCCAAAAATGCTTGAAGCTTAGATTTATGTAGCTTCTCTGGAAAACTGATGACTTTCTCCTTAATATGCAACTGGATTTGCAGTCTGGAATCTTTGATCACCATTCTAAGAAAATTGCATTCAGTTTTACATAATTGAATCTTGGTTTCTGATAGCACTATTCCTACATCTTGAGCCTATTGAAAGAACTTGGAGAGATGTGTATAATGGTCAATCAAACTATTGCTAAAAATTAGTATATCATCAATATATACACAAATAAAGTTAGAAGTGCCTTGGAATATCTTGTCCATATGAGCTTGATAATATGCTGGGGCATTCATCAAGATGAAAGGCATTACTGTCCACTGGTAATGGCTTAAAAGGCAGCTAAATGATATCTTTTCCCTGTTAGCTTCTTTGACCCTAATCTGATAAAAGCCTAACTTACAATCAACTGGGAGAAATATTTACATGCTGCTACTTTCTCCAATAGATAGCTTTTATCTAGAATTGGATATGGAAATGGCTATGTAATAGCATTTAATGGCCTGTAATTGATGACCATTCTTTTCTTTCCTCTTTTCTGCTCAGAATGTTTATTAACCATGAAATCATAACAATAGAAAGGGGAAGTTGATTTTTCAATAAAGCCATTTGCCTCCAGTTCTTTGATCTGGAGTTCCATATCATTATAATCCTGATCTGGTATTGGGATTTTCTTCCCAATCTTCATGTGCTTACCTTCAAGGATTTTTATGTCCATCTCAGGCATAGATTTAGACCAAAAATGCTAGGGGTTATCAGAACAGATAGTGGCTTTAATCTTATCTCCTATTTCTTGAATATCATCTAGGATTATTGTTTGAGGTGTTTGAGTCATGGAGCTTGGAAATTGCTCAGTGGCATAAATGAGGCGAGGGATTCTAAGCCTTTCATTTTCTATTGTGAACATGATACTCTTGGTGGTTGAACCATAGGGTGAGTATCTGTCAATAAAGGTACCGCCGAGAAGAATATCTACAGGCATTCTATCTAGAGCAAAAAAGTCAGCATGGAAGATTTTATCTTGAATCCTAAGTGTCTGCTGTTGTTTGTATTTGTTGTAGATAAAACTATTCCCTTGGAAATCTAGACTCTTATAAGCTAGAGCATCATCCAATGTCTTTCAATCATGGATGAGTTGTGATTTATCAAAGGAGAAACAAGCTCTTGTGTCTATCTGGGCATCTACTAGTCTGTAATTAATTTCTAAGGTGATGAACTGGGCAAACTTTCCATTAATCAGCTGTGTAAGATAAGCTGGTTGTGGAATTTACAAAGGAGGAATACTAGTACATACCAGTTTTTGTCTCCTTGGATCTTAAACAATGGATTGTTCAGTGTAGACATCTTCAGATTCTTGTTCTGCTTCTTCTTCTTCTTGGGGGTTACTGCATTCACCTAGGCAGTAATCTTGGTCAGAGTAGAAAGAGCTTTCTACTTCGTCATCCTCTTCTTTATCTTCTATGGGTAATAGAATATCCCACTGTGGCTCGATCTTTGGTGCTTGGATTTCTCTTGGATTATCTCTTCTGGTGAACTTATTTTTGATCCAAGAGTCGTTGGGCTTGAACGAGCTCTAAAATTGCAAAGGAGGATGTTGAGGCCTTTGCAATGTTGGTGGCATCCTTGGCATAGAGGGTTGTCTCCCTCTAGATGTTCCTTCTCCTCTGGAGTGTCCTCTTCCTCTAGGTTTCTCTAGTCTTTTTGGTACTTCTTGGTGATGTCTGGACTAGTTCCCATGTGCTTTGTAAGGTAGCTATGAAAATTCATGATGCCAAGGTCGGTACCATGGATGTTGCATGTTGGTTAGCGGTTGTTCCAAGTCATCGACTAATGACTCAAGAGAATCTACATCATCATATTTTGCTGAGTCTTCTTCAGGGAGATCATCTAGAATTGGTTCATAGATTTCATCCTATAGGTAAAGATATTCATCAGAATCTACAATATCCCACCACATTGCTACGTTGGAGGTAAAAAAAGCTTTGACTGCAGGATTCTTGTAGTGACATTGAGGAGCAATATGGCTAGGTTTGCGACAGATGTAGCAAATTGGCTATTTGGATGGAGGATGAGCAGTTCATCATTTCTTGAGGAAACGATGAGGAGGTGCATAGGAATGCTTGCGAGGAAAGGAGCAACACTAAAATGAGAGAGGCTTGTGACACTGCTTTTGTTGTTTGCAAGGCTAGACAAATGGCTAACAGCCAAATGGGGCTATTTCTAGAAAGGCAAGAGTAATCTGAGATGCTTGATGCTTGGTGAGCTTTTGAATTGACTTAGTCTCAGAGACTAAGCACATAGCTTGTTGTTTGCAAAAATCAATCACATCTGAGAGAGAGATCTTCAATTGTGAGTCCCTTAATATCAATATAAGAAATAACTCTATCTATAAGATTATAGGGTAGAGCATGCAAAAATTTGATCTTAATCTCAGGGGATGAAAATCTCTTGCTTTCGTATGCCAATTCTCTGAATTGTTTGTCAAAATCATCAAACTATTTTAAATCACATAGCTCCATCTTGAGAAGCCATTTATTAGATTCCAATTCTCTATTGGCAACTAGAGGTGCAAACTCATTTATCAACAAATTAAATAATGTGGCTAAAGAATTAGGCTGATTATGTACACGCTCATACTGTTCGGCTTCAAACATGGTATTCCACCATTGATTGATAATACACCAGAAAAATTTTGAGGCAAAACAAGTAGTTCCAACTTGATCTAAATGTGCATTGATAGTGATAACTCTCATAGAGTTACACCATGCAGTGATCTCATTGAGCAGATTCAATAGATCATCAATATTAAGATATCAGGGCTGCAACTGGACATGTGTTCTTTGCATTAGGGTGGTATTAGACTGCTTTTTTCCAGTCTTGAAATTAGAGCTAAAAGTAATCGAACAATTGGGCTTTTTAGCAGAAGATTTTGCTTGTTGATCCTATTTTAAAAGCCAATATAAACTATCATCTAAAGCATCTAGTTTAGAATCAATAGAAGACACTTCTTTCTTTATCTTCTCTATGTTATCTCTAATATACAAAACATCTCGACATAGATCATCAAAATTCTCTATGTAGAACTCCAGACTATCTTCTCTGGGAAAATTCATCATTGTGTAGGGTAATTGATCCTTTGGATCATTCCCTTGATTGATCTCTTCATCTTCTATCAAGATATGACCTATTTTTATAGTTCTTCGGGAAGAGGAAGTAGATGGTCTGGATGGGGAAAGACAAGAAGAATTAAAAGACAAAGGTCTAGGAAGTATATTTACAGTTCTACCATCACTCTTATGTACTGTGGCTTGACCTTTCATTCTAGGAGAGACATTTTTTAACCAGTCAAGTTTCCAATCAGAAGGTATCTCTACAGACTCGATATGACCTTTCTGGAGTTGGACAGTACCACTCAATCTTCTGGCATAAGGCAGATTTTCTAAGATCTTTGGATGATTAGTATTTTTCATACTATAAACAACAGAAATATTTATAGAATCATACTTAAATTCATCGAACATATCAAGACCAAAAAGGGAGGTGAATATTCCCCAACAATCTAAGGATCCATTTTTGACTTCTTTACATCCCTTATCGCATACTGTGACAGAGAGATTAGGACAAAACTCAAAACAAATAACTTCGTCATTCAAGCGACCTACACTGGATATTTGACAAGAGTGCTTGAAACTAACTTGACGACGATCACACAAAACAAGATATATAACAAGTTTTATATTACCAGGAATCAAAGGAGTTATATGAATTTTGATAAGACCAAAATGAACAAATTTCACATCTTCATGTAACCTGATATAGTTAATTTCTGGTTCAGGTAACAGAGATAGCAAATTTGTTTGGAAACTCTTCTATGGCTTATAACTAAGAGTTAACTTGATAGATTTGATTCGGGGCTTTACAAAAGATAGATATGTAGAATTATAAACAAACTTAGATTTAAGAAGTTTAGACTTCTTATAGACATGTGAAGCTTTAATAGCTGGAGGTTTATACAAACTATTTTCTTTTTCAAGGTTTTCTTCAGTGATCTCAATATCTAGATAGATATTTGTTCAGGAATGAAGGAAGGGAGTTCATAGGTTCCTTCTAGTTCAGATTCATTCATGATTTCTACTATGGAGGTTGTATGGGCTTTTCCAAATTCCATGGCAGAGAGATTTGAGGTCTAGTAAGCGAGAAAATTCTGGTAAGGGAAACAGAGGATGCAGAGATAAAGAGGCCTATGACAATTTTAAAACAGTCGAAGACTCGATGCAATAAACTTTCCCAAAGAATTTTTCAAAGCAGAGAACTCAAAAATTCGAAGCTAGAAATTCTTACACAGTAATAGTTCCTCCAAAATAGCTAACAATGGCTCTGATACCAATTTTACCAAACTCATTTACTATAGGATTTACATTTGTGTGGGGGGTTCATCAAACATATGAATATGCTTCATTTTTCATAGAAATGATGACTCATTAACTTTATAATAAAGGGAATCACCACCCACTTTATCATCTTTTTATTCAATCATGTTAAAATCTTCATCCATTATTGAAGGGAGGTCCTTTATATAGGAGGATAGCTAGTTTCAAAGCTCAGTCATCTCTCTATAGTCATTGGGGAAATAAATATTACAAATCCCAAAAGTCTGGTTATGATGTGGGATAGTTACCCAAATAGATCTTTGACAAGGTGAGTAACCATGCTAAATTATGGCACTAGAACACTCAAGGTTTATGTGGATGGAGGCACCACCTTTACCTCTAGAGTGGTTAGTAGACAAGTGAATATAATTCAATGAAACAAAGTTCAAGTCCATACAAGCTTAGGCCCTACTTCCTTAACTTCTTGTATAAAAAAAACAATTTGATCCCATGAATGTCTAAATTTGCTAATAATGGAACTTTTATCAAAAGATTCAAGTCCTACAACTTTCCAAATGACAATTCTCATGAATAAGATAAGGCTTACTTAATATGACCAGGGAAATTGAGACCTCCTTTATTATTATATAATTTATTGAAACACTAAGGTATTTTGTTTTATTTATATTTTCACTTATTTTTCTAATATTCAGTACCTTGAGAAGATCCTTTAAGAATTTTAACCCCATCAACAAAACCATAGTTTTGAATATTAGAAAAAAAATTCTCAATTTTTATCCTCTTAACCCCTGTTGTAGGTTTTATTAGGGGCCATTGCTCACTAGTAATCAATAGGGTCATGGGATCAGCCTCAAATGAAGGCATCTCATTCTCAAGAATAACATCATCATAGGGTGAAATATTCATGGATGCAAATTTCTCCATAATAGGCACACCCTCAAGGGTAGCCAAGGATCCATGGTAAGGTCACCTTAGAATGTGATGCAAAAATAAAAAAACATACTCATTTGAAGATTTCCCTTCAAGAGGGGAGTTGGCACTCATTATAACATCCTTATGGAAATAATCCGGTGACAAAGCCATGCAATTGATCAAAGATTTTGAAGGTCATCAAAAAAGATATTAGAAATCAAAATCTCCTAGGGTGGGCCTATTGGGGAGAGATGGGAAGGCTCTAGGAGAGAAAGGGGAGGCATAGTCCCACCAACCCTACTTTCCATAATGGGGATGGATGAAGCAGTCCCTAAGGAATTTAGCTCAATTTATTGATCATATTCATTGTGTGGGTTTTCCTTCACAACTAAACCAACATCAGTAAATTCAATAGATAATTATCCTCAACCTCTAAATTTTTAGGAACAATTTTCCTATCATTATGCAATTTTTTATTTGTTATGTTTAGAATAGGGTAAATTTTTTATGCCCATATTTTTTATAAAATAAAAAATAAAAAGGCCACCCAAACCATTAATAGAGCAAGATAGTGACAAGTCTTTTATTTTGAATACTAGGGTTTTTGGAAAGACTTCTAGAGGTTTGAGAGCTTGTGGGATAAAATTCTAGATTTGAATTAGGAAACTCTCAATATCAATCCATGTTAGGAAAGTTTTATAAACAATATATTTATAATCAAGGCTAGGGTTCTAGGGGATACCCCTAAATATAAAATGGTGAACATTTCATGTAGGTTTACTAATATCCTTTATTTTTCATAGTAGAATATGTAAAAATAACTATCAAAACTACTTTGTGTATCATTATACAAAAAAAATAACGTACATGCCCATACTTTTCCCCTAGACATTATTTAACCAATTGTCAATAAAATTTAGAGATGGGAGAAAATGTCTATTTAAACAAACAAAGAAAATCCAAATATTATTAATCCTAAATTATTCCATTGGTCGACTTTTTCCATAGCTTCATTGGGTGTAAAGGTTAGGGTTTTTATAAAGGAAGGGGACTTACCAATTTTTTTGTTTCTCTATCTATCTCCACATCCCTCTTCTGCATGGAAGCCATCAAAATTGAGTGTCCCTCTTTCTAAAATCCCAAGGTTTTCTTCCACCTTGAAATACCTCACTAGATAACTTTTTACCTGCACCTTACATCAAAATTTATAAAAATATTGATAGAATTGTCTAAGATCCAACTGATAGAATCAAACACATGAATTGCAAATGCAAAGAAAATAGAAGTAAAACTCTGTTGTTGAGACTAAAATCAAAATAGAGTAGAAATATAATAATATTGCATTCATAACTAATTGAAAATAGCTTAGATGAGAGGCATATTTATAGGTATAATAGAGGCATAGAGCCAATACAGTTGGCAATGTGAACACAAGACAATTTCCAAATGGTTTGTGTGTTCCATGCCTAATATGTCAATATTGGTGGGTAAATGTCAAGGATATCCTCACCCATCAATTTGACTACAATTTTTACATGTGCATGTGCACATTAATTACCTCATTATGACACCTATGTGACCTCAATATTACACCTAAGCAAGTTAAATACATGTGTAGGAATAATCCATAATAACAAATACATAGAAAATAATATCCTACACTAACACCCCCCTTAAGCATAGCTTAGGTGGGTAAACAAAATTAGGTCCCAACAACATGGCCCACTGAGGTACCTAAGTAAAATACAACTCTCAAAAAGTGGAGGGAAAGGAGAAAAATCATAGGAAAAAATGCCCCCCAAAAGAGAGAAAAGAAGAAGAGGACTAGAAGGCCCCCTTTGAAAATGATGTTGATGCAGCCCATACCTCAAGAAGAAAATGCAAGTGAATATACTTACTCTCAGTGAAGGGTTTGGTTAAGATATCATTTATTTGATTTGTAGTCTAGAAAAATTTAAGATCAATGACCTATCTATGAATGAGCTCTCGAATGAAGTGCATATATATCTTGATGTGCTTGGTCTATTGATGTTGGACTAGATTCTTGCAAATCTAGATGGTGCTTTGGTTATCACAAAAGATAAGTGTGGGTCACTTGAATTATATACGAAACTTAGTAAGAATCCCTTGAAGCTAAATATATTTAGTAGTATTCATCCTCAGTAGATGATAAAGCAATATCATTTTGCTTCTTTCTAGACCAACTAATTGGTCCTGAACCAAGCGAGAAACTATATCCTAAATTAGACTTGCGATGTTGAATATCACCAACCCAATATGAATCTATGTACCCAATCAAGTTCATATCAATTCTTTCTCCATAGTGAATCCCAAAACTATGAGTACCTTGAATGTAGTGAAGAATCTATTTGGTTGCTTTCCAGTATAGCTCATGTGATGTTTGCATAAACCTAAAGACCATGTCCCTTGCATATGAAATATCAGGTCTAGTGTGAGTCAGATAGATGAGGCTGCCAACTAGTTGTTGATACAAGGTAGCATCAACCAAAGGAGAAGAACACTCAGCCTCAAGTTTGACTCCAAAAAGAAAGGGAGTCAGAGCTAGCTTACAAACATCCATATGAAACTAAAGTAAATCAAGAGCATACTTGGATTGCATAATGGTAATCCCTAAGTCAATTTGTGAAATTTCAATACCAAGGAAGTAATTCAATAAACCCAAGTTAGTCATGAAGAATCTATCATGCAGAGCAATTTTCACTACTACAATAAAGGATGAATAACTTCCTATGATTAATAGGTCATCCACATATAGAACCAGTATCAAGAGTTAATTATCATATCTCAAGATGTAGACATTTAGATCAAAATTGCATCTAGTGAAACAAAATGTGAGAAGAAATGAATCCATCTTGGCATACCAAGCCCAAGGGGCCTGTTTGAGGCCATAGATAGATTTTTGAAATTTACACACTAAGGAATAATCTTCCACAAAACCTTGTGGCTGCTCCATATCTATCTCCTCATCAAGGTCTCTGTGAAGAAAGGAATTATTCACATCCATCTGATGAACATGCCAATGATAAGTTATGGCAATGGAAAGAGTGAGTCCAATAGAATTCATTTTAGTGATTACAACAAGAGTTTCAATATAGTCTATGCCAGGAACTTGTGAAAATATTTTTGCTACCAATCATGCTTTGAACTTATCCACTAACCCATCTATTACAAATTTTGTTTGATAGATCCACCCACATCAAACAAGTTTCCTTCCCTTAGTGTGGTTCCTAATTAAGGAACTATAATCTTTATGCATAGTTGTATCCCACTCAAGAATGTTAGATGCCTCATGAAATGACTATGGATTAGAAGCACAAGCAATGAAAACATGTGGAACACCCTAAAATTATGAATGAGTCTATCTGACATCTGATGGATCCTCAACCCAATGACCTGCACTATGTAGAGTCTATCTAGCCCAAAGAGGACCTGAACTCAGAGAATCAAGAATAGATTCTTCAATTTTTAAAAAATGATTGTGAATAGAATGAGGTGAATCTCCATCACTATCTTCATCATCTAAATTAGAATAAGAATCTTCATCAACAAGTATTTGATATGGATGATCTAAATCATCTTAACTATCATCATATCCTAGAGATTCCAAAGAGGAGAGAGAAGTGACGAGTGTGGAATCTGATGGAACCTATTGAAAGCATACACTCCTCTCAATGAACAACTCATGTGTGGTAGGATGAAGAATCCTATATCCCTTAACACCTTCTACATGCCCAATAAATATGTAAGTCCTACTCTAATGTTCCATGACCTTACATTTCTTCTCAAGAATATGGGCCATAGATTGAGATCCAAATACCCTAAAGTGCTTAACTTCAGGTTTTTGATTACTCCAAGCTTCAAAAGGAGTGATCTCTTTCAATGATTTTTGAGGAACATGATTTTGGATATAGAAAGCACAATTAATGGTTTCTACCCAATATTGTGGTGTAAGTGATTTGGAGTGTATCATACAATTTGACATTTCCTTCAAAGATCTATTCTTATGTTTTGTAACACCATTCTACTGAGGATTGTATGGAATTTTTCATTGTATATCAATCCCTTTTGAAGTATAAAACTGCTCAAAGCGATGACTAACATATTCACCACCATTATCAGTATGCCAAATCCTAATGGTTTTCCCTGAGTGTTTCTAGACAAGAGCCTTGACATCCTTAAAATGGTCAAATACCTCAAACTTTTGTTGAATAAAATACACCCTAGTATACCTAGAGAATTCATATATGAAGGTAAGCATGTACCTATACCTATTGAATGAAGGCTTTAGAAATGGTTCAGAAACATCATTGTAAATTAGCTCCAAAATTTGAGTGGCTCTCCACGATTTGCCTTTGTCATATTTATCAATGGGATGTTTACCAATCATGCAACCTTTACAAACACCATTAAAAAAATGAACACGAGGCAACCGTATTACCATATCTTGTCAACTAAGTTATTCCAAGTAGCGATAGTTTAGATGGCCAAATTGCTCATGCCATAGTTTACTCACCCCATCAGAATGAGTGAGTAATGTAGTATAAGGGTAAGCAATAGAAAATTTTGAGAAGGTGTACAACCTTGATTGGTGATTTGATTTCCCAATGGCCACTATAGTATTACTATACAACTCCTTACTAATACCAAAATCTGGATTAAACTCAACTTTCTTGTCTGATCCAATGTGGGTGATTTGATAAATAGATAGGAGATTAGTTGATAGTGATGGAACACATAAGACATTTTTGAATGTTCCATTATTAATTTAAATAGATCATCTCCCGCAAAATTAAATAGAAGTGTCATCACCTATTAGAATATATGGCATAGAACATGGCTCTAAGGATTAGAACAAGTCTCTTGAAAAATCCATGTGACGTGAGGCACTAGAATCAATCACCCACGTGGATGGCTGAGATGCAACTAAAACAATGACCTTGCCCTTACCTTTTCCCTTACTAATTTATTTTGACTTAGAAGACTCTTGTACTAATGAGCTTGATTTGATTGAATCAAGGACATTCATGTTATTTTTCTCAAGCATCTTTGCTAGATGATCAATATGTTTCTTCATATATTTTATTTCATGATGTCCAGTTCTCTTACAATAGGCACATGTGATCCTCTCTTTCTTGGGTTTCCTACCTGAAGAGTAGGACTCATATCATACTTTTGGATTATTATCTAATTTTATACCCTTTCCTTAATCTTGGTCCTTCTTGTTTTTTTTCTTCTCTTTATTAATTGAAGTCTTGGGTTTGTCATGATTCAACAAAGCATGTGATTTGGAGGACTTCAATGTACCCATTTAGATGAGCTTGTATTGATCCCTAGTTAATTCTTTGGCAAAATCATCTAAGGATGACATACTCCATGTAGTTCCTAGGGCACATTTTGTAGCATAAAAGGTAGAGACAAAAACTAAGTAGTCAGGACCTAACTTGGAAAGAATAGAGAGGATCAATTGTTCATCATTTTTCTCTATGCTACACAATTTTAATTACAACATAAGTGATTTAAGTTTGGTTCAAAAGTCTTCTATAGTGTCAAAAATTCCTAGACTCAAACTAATGATCTCATTTTATAGCTCGGGACCCCTCATTACATCCTGCTTCCCAAAGAGTTGTTCCAAGGTGTTCCAAATCTCATGTGTTGATTTAGTAGATTCAATGTGAAAGAGTAATTCAGGAGAAACAAATAAACATAAAAGACCATATGCTTCATCACACCTATTATACCACTTAATTTTATTTTCACCAAGTTCTGATTTAATTTCCATATTCATGGTTATCCTGTGTAAACCTTTACTACTTAGAAAAATTTGCACTTTAGATTTTCAACCATAACAATTGAATGGAGTGAGAAGTGGAACAAAATTTTGATCCATGATGTAGTGTAAGTAGAAACTAAATGAGCAATAGAGAAAGCAAGGCACAAAACAACCCCCCTTGAAACTATTAGACAGAACCCCCTAATTAAAGAGGTTTGGGTACTTTATGTTTTAGTACGTATATAATTAGCACTTTAATGTGCATACAATTAGCACTTTATGTTTTTGTGTGTATACAATCACACTTTAGTGCATATATAGTGGGCACCAAATGTTTTTCACAATAAAGCCCATCAAATCTTAAGATATCGTGTAGGGCCAAAGACAATTGTAAACACAAGTATATAGTTGATTCTTGAAGCTTCAACTCATGTAACAAGGATAGATGATGTGTACAGTTCAAATAAGACACTACACAATAGATTTTCACTTAGATACAATAAATTATAGGTATATATCCACACAATAAACTACAAAGATATAGTCGATGTTGTCAAAGTGCACGATTTGGTATAGTATTCACCATCGTGCAATACACACATCAATAATTTGACTATCTAAGGTTATTAAATGCACAATAAAGTGTAGTATTTACTATCACACAATACACACATCAAAAAAGTATTTGGCATAGAAATGAGTGAAATCTTTGCATTAAAATCACAAATAACAATGCACGCTTATAAAAAATGGATGTTGAACTTAGCCGAGAATGCAACCACAAATCAGTAATATGTGTAATGATTATATAAATGACAGTGAAAGATAAAAAAAATTGGATGTTAGGCTCAACCAAAAATTCATTCATGAGGATAAAAAGAGTGTGGAATTATGAGTCAAGCAAAGAAGGAGAGGACAAATTTTGTTTTGCTTGTGAGGGGGTTTGATTGCCTGCCAAAACCAGACCTCACCATTCATCTTCATGAGATAGAATTAATGTTACAAAAAAATGATTAATAATTCCTTATGATATGATTTCCCATAATAATTTTTTTTAATTAAAAAAATTATTAAAAAAGGTAATTTTTTGAATAGTACCATAGTTAGTAAAACTATGATAACTTTCACAATTCTTAATAAAATTATAAATTTTAAAATTGTATTAAAAGAGGAAGTAAAGTTGAATAGAACCTATAAAATTTATGAGTTATTGTTTACCATTTTATCATAATAAAAAAAGGACTATTCATTTTTATCAGAAAAAATGAAATTGCAAAAAAAACTTCTTGTAGATCTTGCCTCCTTATCAAAAAATGGTTTAGTATTCTATCCAACCATCTTTAATGCTCCTTAAAAATATAAAAAGGTTAATTTTATATCCAATAGAATTGAAATACTTATAAATACTGATGAAGTTCACCAATTAGAGAAGAAAGGACTATAGATGATACACACAGATCTACATGATTCTCCTTTATAATCTTACTGAGAATACAAACTTAAAAACTACTAAAGATTTAAATAAATTAACAACAAAATGGTTTTAATTACTAGAAAAGAGCTTTGATACCATGACAGAATTGTCCAAGATCCAAGTGATAGAATTGAACACATGAACTATAAATGCAAAGTAAATAGAAGCAAAACTCCATTATTGAGACTAAAATCAAAATAGAGAATAAAGATAATAATATTTTATTCATAACTCATTGAAGATAGCTTAGATGAGAGACATATTTATAGGTATAATGGAGGCATAGAGCCAATACATTTGGCAATGTGAACACAAGATAATTGCCAAATAGTTTGTGTGTTCCATGTGTAATATGTCAATATTGGTGGGTAAATGTCAAGGATATCTTCACCCGTCAATTTGAATATAATTTTTACATGTGCATGTGCACATTAATTACCTCATTATGACACCTACATGACCTCAATATTACACCTAAGCAAGATAAATACATGTATAGGAATAATCCATAATAATAAATACATGAAAAATAATATCTTACACTAACAAATACCAAATTTGAATGACAAGATTCATGAAACAAATTTTTATTAAGCATCTTATCTTTACCAAATTCAATAAAACAACCACCATTGTTCAATTCCTTCTCAGACCCCATAGGATCTAGACAATCATCACCACCTCCTTCCATAAAGTAGGGATGTTGAAATGTTATCCAAAGATGTCTAACATTATAATCTCATGTCAAACAAAGAACCCAAGATGAAAAACAAACATCCATGCATATAAAAAAAATGTTATCAATCAAATTTTCA
The DNA here is from genome assembly GCA_037957365.1 of Torreya grandis. Classification (NCBI taxonomy): domain Eukaryota; kingdom Viridiplantae; phylum Streptophyta; class Pinopsida; order Cupressales; family Taxaceae; genus Torreya; species Torreya grandis. Next base: position 683,250 of record JARHVA010004900.1, on the reverse strand, counting down.
CCCTTTGAAAGGTATTTCAAGCCTTTCAAATTTGATGTAACATGGAAACACATCAAGGTTATGGGTACCCTATTGGAAAGGTGAATCTCTAGGTTAAAGGGCTAGCTACCCTTGATGAATCACTTAGGCTCAAACACTAATCTACCACTTGATAGGAAAAGAGAGAGAAACCTACTCTAATGGAGGTGATGCACCAAATATGATTTGACCACTACCAACTAGCTATAATTGAACTTCAAATAAGAGACTAATCTACACATGACACTAATGTAAATTTGCCTCTCTACATCAATGTTTCTTATGAAGGTTTGTGAAGCAGCTTGAGTTAGGAAGACTAGTCAAGAGGTCACTAAATGACACTAATGAAAAGACTACTCACTAAAACCCTACACACTCCATTTGGACACATCAAGAGACCTAAAAAAAGGATTCCAAATTGAACATGAATGCCAAACAAGGACAAACATGCCAAGGAAGTAATACTATCACTTAGTGAGAAAAACTAATCAAGCATGCATATTGAAAATCATCCATGGAGAAAGTAAAACCAAACTATTCTCTTTGATCAAAAGCTAAAAATGGGTAGGACTTCACTATACCTAGGTGGAAGATACAAACTTATCCAATCAAGGCTCAATATATAGAGAAAGTGAAAGAAGAAGGAGAGAAGGGCATACGAGAGAGAGAGAGAGAGAGAGAGAGAGAGAGAGAGAGAGAGAGAGAGAGAGAGAGAGAGAGAGAGAGAGAGAGAGAGAGAGAGAGAGAGAGAAGTGTCTAAAAGGAGTTAAAAGAAGAAGGATGAAACTCCCCCATCAAGTATCCAAAGACAAGTGTTAGTAATTTTGAATATGTTATTATGTTCCAAGTGGCATGAAAGTTTAAAACTTTTCTTGAAACCTTTCTTAGCTCTCCAAAACTGTCCTTTGCCTTGGCTTGTGGAATGATAAGTGATGTTTAGGTCATGTTGAGTTACATATTTTCTCAAATTTTGGCACCTTTCAACTAATCTCTGAATGTTCCCTTTCACACCTCACTTCATTCTATTGCTAGATGTTTTGAAGTCTCTTCATCTCACTAGGCCAATCTTACTTACAAGTGTCAAAACTTGAGTTCATCTTATCTAATTAGTTATCTCTCCGTGGATGGACTATACATCATATCAGACTTGAAAAAACTCATTTAGATGTCTCAAACTACCCTCAATGATTTGTTTTGCATTAAAATACGTCATTTAGCCTCATTTCTTATATCTCTGAAAACATGTAAACCTCCTTGTCTAGAATTATGTAAGGAGGTTATTGAGAAATTGATCACATATTTGAGGACCCAGTATACTCTTACAAATTCATGTAAAATTTTAGGTTGAGACTTTGAGTGGAAGTGCCTTTTTCTACCTTTTTCTCTCCTCAATTAGGCTTTAATTAGGCCTCCTTGCCTAGAAGCCTATTTTTTTGTTCTAGCTATCTCCCACATGTTTAAAATAACCCAAAAACATGTGACTCAATTTCACTAGCCTATAACCAACCTCCATGCCAAATTTGATGCCCTAAGAATTTTTGGCCAATTTCTATCCCTAGACTTAGAAATTGGCCAACCCTATAGCTTGGGGCCATGACTCATTTGAAACTTGCTTGTTAGTCATGTTGTAAGTCCTTAAGGCATGTCTAGTCAAGATATTATCTAGTCATACTTCAAACTCACCTAAACAGTCTTTGAAGGTCTTTGTTCACCATGTTAAGCTTAAGTTAGGTGGAGTCATGATGTCTAAAGTGTTTAAGTTGGCCCCTATATATCTTGAAGGACCATTAATATGGGGAAGATGTAGTAAAGAAGCCATAGTGAATAGGGGATGTCAAGTGAAAGCCACAAAAAATATTTGTTTAGATTCAAAAATATAATCATTGTAGGTCTGCCAAGTGTTGAAGTCTCACTCGATTGGATCAAGGATCAATGGTACATGGGTGATCTCATGAAGTCAATATGTTAATATAGATCTACAACATGAATTCAATCATACCGATTTAGATAGATGGTGAGCATGAAGTCAATACTTCAGAGGATCCTAAGGATGAACATGATGGTGACATGTGTCCCAATCATGGTAAATTGGTAGTATATCAAAGGTCAATTATGTGATTTCAACCGTGTAGATTGGTATTGATTATACAAATCAAGTCAATGATTCAATAAGCCTATATTGCATGCAAGGCCACCACATGGTGTAAGAGTTTTAACTAGATGGATATTGATAACAAGGTACATAAAAGGCACATAAAACTACCAAGTATCATGATCTTTGAAGTCAAGATCAAAGATCAACAACCATTGTTAAAATTAAAATCTAGAAAACTCCTAAGGATATTGATGAAGTGAATTTGATCAATTTTCTATGGGGCATGAGATGAAGACACATGTCTGAAGTAATGATGGTCTTGTTTTTAAAATTAAATAAGCAACGTGGTAAGGAGATGCCACATAGGTAGACCAGTCATACTAAAAGAGTGGAGTTTCAATTTCTTAATGATTTTCTTTGCCCATGTCATGGTTGGAAATGTTATTTCAGGCATGGATCACATTAATGCATAGGTTGAAAAGCTTTTTTGTAAGTTTCATGGCTGCCAAGTTTCAACACTTAGGCAATTAGGCCTAAAAGGCCTAATTGGCCTAAATGATCATCAAAGAAGATCAATTTCACATTATAAGACTAATTGAATGAGTTAGTGCAAAGTGTCATGCTAGGTAATTAACCTTTGAGGAGAATTGAATGCATATTTCATGACTCTGATGGAGAAATGAGATGATGTCTTTGACTTTATCAACTTGCCTTGGAGAAGTATGGGTTATTGCATAATTATGGTGTCTTAATTCATCTAGTAACTACTAAAGGGAGGAGGGTGGATCTATTTTGAGGTGGGTCAAAACATAATAGAGGTCAATTGAGGGAGTTATACCCACCTCTACTCCAAAATAGCCTCATTAAAGGAATGTCAATGCTCACAAAGGAAGGAAATGCTATTATAACTACTCCAAGACACATTAGGCTCATTAATGAGCCCTTATATGCCAAATTTATTCTATCTTACCTTCCTTTCTTCTTATTAATATAGGTATTGAGTCATTTATTTACATCCCTCGACTGGGTATAGCAAATCTCTTCCAAAATCACCATGTAAAACTCTTTGAAGCAATATAAGACAAGTCCAGATTTTGAGTGAACGTTAAGTGTATCTCATTGAATTTTATCTACATAATGTGTGTTGTCTTTCATCATATGCATGTCTTTCATATGCCTTGAATTTAGTATTTTAGTTCCTTATAGGTTTTGTGAAGTGTTTTTTAAGGACATTTTCCTTGAAGTGTCAAAGATCTTATAGTGTCTTGCATAGACCTTGTCTTTTTTGCCCTTCAAATTGTATGTCTCTACCTAATCTTCATGCAAAACACTCGTGTTTGGAATCTTTTCATATAATCTGATTAACCCTTGTCTCTATTAGCTTCATTAGTAGTCATGAAAGTGTTGATCTGAAAGTGGATCATTGAACAACTTGGTGCATCACCATATAGGTTAGGTTCTGATTTTAGTTTTCTTATCTTTCCCTTTTCCTTGGAATAGACATAAGTATTAGAGAAAGGGAACTAATTTGTTAAATTATGGGATTTGTCTCCTTAAAAAAATCTATAGGTTTGTCACAACATTATGTAACCCATATCCTAGGTTCATTCCCATGTTGGACTAGGTTTGAGTAGAGGACCTGAATAACTCTCTTCTTAGCTTGGGTGTAACCTAAGTCTCTAACAATTTCTAGCACATCAAGTGGGACTTCAATCAAGTTACTTGGACATCAGATTATTACATATTGGCAACATGTGAGGACACTTAGGAGTCTTAGATAAGTCATTGGTAGATTAAAGATAAAGTTCATGCACTAAATCTCCACTATGTCTGCCTCTAAAGGTAAGCAAGTTCAGTTCATTGAATTTACATAGGATATTGCAAAGAGAAAGAGGGTACATGTTTCAAACCCTAACCTATCACCCCATAACTCTCCCACTTCTCCAAATTCTACAATTTTTTCCCATACTCAGTCCACCAAAATTCTACCAATACAAATGGTGAGGCCTACGTTGCAAGATTTTATACCCTTCAATCGTGGAATATCTCTTAACCTTCAATAACTTGATGATATCACTACTTCCTCTTTTAAGAGTCTACCATAATTTACAAGATAAAACTCCACCATTCCTATAGGTCACATAGATGACATTGAAAACCTTTACTCAGTACATAACATTACTTAGGAGAATTTAACCATGAGACTACTACCCACATCCTTAAAAGGCAAAGCCTTGAAATGGTATAAGGGTCTATATCCTACCTCAATCAATAATTGGGATGAGTTTAGTGAGTTTTTATGCAATAATTTTGATGATAGGAGCGATCATGTGTCACTAGTTGAGCATCTCACCTCAATAAAAAAGGCACCCCAAGAATCTATGGTTGATTTCAACTATAGATTCCAAAAAACTTGGGATAGAATCCATGTCATCATTAAGTCCACACCTAGTTACACTTTTATTTACTACTTGAGATTGTTTAATTTAGACATCACAGTCATGATCCAATCTATGGGTGGGATAACTCTACCTGAAGCATATGATATATCCATAAGGGTAGAAAACAGTTTGATACAAGCAGGGAAACTCATGCCAAGACCTATTATACCCCTATTCCATCATCTTCAGCCAACTCCACCTCTTATTTCTCCCTTAAACACTCCAAATAATTAATAACAACTTGATGATAGTCAAGTGGATAGACTTGGAAATATTATGGGATTGTTGAAGGCAAAAAATAACAAGCTAGTGGCTCTAAAGAGGTAGCAGTAGGCTTCATATAGGCCATACCCAGGTCCTTTCCAAGCCCAATACCCATCTTAGTCTTATAACAGACCCCCTTATCCATCAAATCAACAATCCCAAGGCCAAATTACTCAAGCTAGACCTTATAGTAGTTACAACCCCGTTGATTTAAGTAGCTCAAGAGCCTTGGTCCCTACTCAAAATAACCTTGTATAAAAGGGCTAGTGGCAATCAAGAGGGTAGTCAAATGAGATGGTGATGGTTGAAAGTGAAGAGATATATCAAGGTCTTAGTTGGTATCATGCTCCTTTATATGAAGTTCATGACATAATTCCACCTCCACCATAAGGTCCTATGGTCAATCAAACTGATATGCATTCCTTGACACCATCAAAGGCTCCAATTCAATAGTAAGGAAGCATGGGTAAGGTACCAACTGATACTACTTGCATAAATTTTAAATAATTATAACATGTGTTTGAATATGTAAAAACCAACATGGGATAGGCTACACAAAATATAGATGAGTTAGTTGCAGCCTTGCAACCCATACAAGGAATAAGATGAGAATGGCAGAAGATAATTTGTGGTAGCCTAAGGTTTATTCAACACCTCCAAAAGTTAGTCAGTATCCTATCACTTCAAATATAACCACTAAGGCCCTTGTAACTCAAAAAATACCTTAGCATCATGGTAAAAAACAAAGGTCTCCTTTTATTCCTCATGTCACTCAAGTGCCAAGTGACACTTCTACTTCCAAGGTGTAGTTCAAAGGTACTAGTCTCCCTTTCAATATTTTGGATTATATTAAAAGGTTTAATGTCACTATGTCAATGTATAATGCTCTATCTATTCCAAGATAGACAAATATCCTTTAATAAGATCTCTCCAAACTTTCCCATGTGAATAAGGTAGCTGATAAGATAAGCATTATTTATGCCAATAGTAATTAGCCTAGTCAAATCCAAGTTCCTAGTCAAGATCAATATTATAATGTTGTTTATCCCCCTAAGGTTATCAATCCCCCTCCTTCATATTTTTTATTCATTATAGGGGACTATCTTGTACATAATTGTGTGATAGATTCAGGGGCTTCAACCTCAGTCATGCCTAAAGCTATAACAAACAAACTTGAGCTTAAATATGTACTTAATGAGAAGGGTGTTCTTAAATTAGATGGTTCTCCCACTAAAATAGTAGGTGTCTTGAAATACCTTAATATTATATTGACAACTTGCCCAAATTGTGTCATCACTCAAAAAGTAATGGTTGTAGACCTACCCCCATACTTTTCCCTATGCCTATATAGGGACTTTGCTACAAAAATTTGGGGTTATTTATCCTCTAACTGGTCATACATGGTTTTTAGGACTAGATATGGGACTAGGGTCACTTTTAGGTCAAAACCTATCTCAAGGTTCCATCTAGAGCCATATATGCCTAACCTTACAAATGTCAATTGCACCATACTTGATGAGGATGTGAATGCTAGTGAACAAGAGCCTCATGACCATATTTAATTAATTTAATAATTTTACTTGGATTAATTGGAAACTAAAAATCATGGATTTGATCCCTATAGAAACATTGAAGAGGCATATTTATGTGTGTATTGTATGCATGAGAAGGGTGTTTCTATACCTTGCCTAACTAACACCACTCAAGATGAAGATGGTTTATGGAATTTATTCTTTGATAGATCAAGGTCAAAGAATGGTATTAGAGTTGGAGTCATATTGATTTCACCCTAAAATTATAAGTATTATTTAATTTTAATATTTTAATTCAACTACAATTCAAACATAGCTGAATATGAGGCCCTTCTACATGGTTTACAAGAGGAAAGAAGGAGAGGTGTACAAATACTTGAAGTCAAGGGTGATATTGATCTTGTTATGAAATAAGTGAGAGGCATAAGTGTAGTCAAGAACCATAATTTGAAATATTTCAAGAACCATGTATGTAATATCATAGAGGACTACTTAGCATTCAACATACGGTCCATACCAAGAGAGGCAAACCAACATGTAGATATGATTGTATTTATTGGAGCTCAGTATGAGATTGTAGAATGGGTTAAAGGTATCAAAATTCAAGCCAAGATCAAGGCCATATGTATGCTAATTATACCTGATAATGAGGTGAGTTGGTAGGTGTTTGATAGTGATGATCAAACTGTGTGTTTTATGATGCAAGAGGCAAAATTCTACCACAAGAATCAAAACAAGTACCAACACCAATATGATGATTAGATGTACAATTAAGGTCTAACAAGCTACCTAAGGTTCTTGTAACATTGAAAAACATATTTAATTAATATTATCAAGTGAGAAGAGATAAATCATGCATCTTAGCCAAGGAGGAACATTATGAAAGGGTAGATATCTTCAAATACAAGTTGAATTTAGGAAATATATGTATACACAATATTTTCAAACTTTTACTGATTATTGACACTTCGTATCTTATAGTAACCTATCGAGTCTCAATCTCTTTGAGTTTCAATCTCTCTAAGTCACTTTTATTTCATTATTTTGTCATCATTTCTATCATATATTTTGACATTCTGGTTTAATTATATTGACCTAGTTTTCTTTTTATTTGTGCATAGGAATAGGAAACAGGATCAAGCAACTTAACCCAATATAGGTTTTTAGCACTTTCTAGAATACTAGTTTAACCTATTAGGTCAACTTGGTCGACCTAATGTATTTACAATCACTTTGTACTAGTTTTTGTATAGCCTGATTGGTCAGCTTGACCCAGTATAGATTCTAGTTTCTATACTTTTAGATCATCCTATTAGGTTGACCAACTTGACCTAGTACTTTTTTAGACTTCCAATCCAACCAACTAGGTTGACTAGGTCAACCTAGTGCATTTTTAGCACTTTTTCAACAAATGTTTGTATTGCATGGTTGACTAGAGCGACCCAATTTACAAGTTTTGGATCAATAATTTTTATCTTTAAACCATCAAGGTGAGTTTATATTATTTTGTATCTCTCTATTTTTATACATTTTTTTCAAGTTTGTAGCCTTCAAAACTACCTCTACACAGCCAACTAGATCAACTTGGTCAACCTAGTTCTATGTCCTATTTGTTGTTTGAAATAATTAGGTCAACCTGGTCGACCTTGTAGGTTTTTTAGACCCTATTTTCAGTAGTGCTAGATCGACACTCTTGACCTAGTTCTATTATTGTGCATATAGTGTTTTCACTATACCTTGTTTAAAAGTTGGAATTCACCTTATATGTGAACCACATATTTCATTTCAACTATTTGAATGCTTAAAATAGTTAACATAGTCTAATTATGAGGTTTTTAATTAACCTCTTAGTTGCACTATTTATATTTTATGCACACATGGCCAAATCACTTAACATTAAAAAACATTTTAACATTTGACTACCCAGGCCAACCTACTTGGATTTCATCACAAAGGGGGAAGTCGAATTGATACTCTAGTCAAGTATAAAGTTTGGTTAAATGGTATATTTTGGCTAATCACCCAACACTCTTATCGTTATAGTGTGTGAAGGGAAGGAGTAGGCCCCAATTCCAAGCATGTATCATTTACACTACAGTCCATTTCATCCTAAACTCACCTAAAACCATCCATATATTTCTATTTAATACCTTATTTATAGCCAAATTTATATCATTTAAAATCATTCTTAATAATCTAACATTCTAGGTTGACCAATTAGCTAGCTTTGCTTTCCAAGTTGTTTGCTTTTTATTTACTTAATTACGTTCACAAGAACTTACACTAGTTCATATTGGTGCAAGATTTTTGCTTTGGGTGCATCAATTGGATTGACTAACATCAATTCAATTGATTATTTTATTACTTATATCATTTATTTTCTTAGATTAATTACAAATTATCTCACTTTATTTTCACAAATTAATTTTCAACTCTTTCTTTTTCTTGCTTATTATGCTAGAATGATTAGGTCGACCTAGCAAATTTTATAGCCCCTTTACACTACACTAGGTCAACCTGATCAACCTAGTATTGATTTTAGACTTTTTCACTTTTCTGCCAGTCTTTGTTCTCTATACTAGGTCAATCCTGTGGACCTAGTTTAGTTTCACAAACATAGATTTTACACAAGGTCAACCAGGTTGACCTAGTTCAATTACAGTCACTTTTTTATTCCTTGTTTATCTCATCTTGCCTTTCCTCCTTTCATTATGGAATATTTTTTTGGTGATAACACTAAAAATCAATCAACATATATGATGGAATTCACCAATCCTAATAGGGTCTCCCATTGACAAAGTAGGGTTCCTTTCAAGAATGTTAGTAATGTTCATATTGCAACCCATACAATGAATTATGGGAATCCTCATTATACCTCTTTACAACCTAACCATCTGTTCTTAGAAGATCAATCTCAATTAGAATATACTCCTAAAATGCTTTTCTTTATCATGAAATTCCCTCAACATAAAGGGAAAGACCCTTCTACCATATATAACCTCATGATTAGCTATCAAGTTGAAGAACCTCATTCTCCTATTTCCACTTTCTCAGCTAGATTTGTGGGTACTAATTTCTTTACTTCTCAACCTCTCCCTTCAATATTGACTCCTTCTTATGCGATGACATCCTCTTCTTTAAATTCTTCTAGCTCCATGACTAATATCTCAAATAATATGGTTGGTTCTACATCTAGTGAGCCTCTCATAGGATCCACTATCCTTAATCCATCCACTAGTTCATTGTTTACTACCCAAGGTAATCATACTTCTAGTGCTTCTTCATCTCAACCATTTACTATTCCATATTTTGCTTCACAATCAAAATTTACCACTAGTGCTTCAAATTCTCATAGCTCTTCTCAAACTCATGTCAACACTAATAGTGGTACCCAAGCCACTAATACTAACTCAAACACTAACACTAATTCTAATAACACTAATCAAACTCATCAACTATTATTAAAAACTCTCAATCAAATGAACACATTTCAGGCCCATAACATAAATCAAATGATGAAAATGCAAAACCACCTTCTTAATCTTAAAACATAACTGCAACCAATGGCTTGGGGAATACATAACCAAAGTGTTCATCCCCCTCTTCGATATTTTCAAGGTAATCTCATTCCTCAACCTTCATTAGTCAACAAAGTTATCAAGCATTTATAAAATTAACCTCTTACTACTCAAATTGATATAGGAGGTATAACACCTACCATCTCTTATAATGGATCAACTGATCCTACCCTTCATCTTAAAACATTTGGAAATATTTATAAGGATTGGGTCAAATTAAACACCTTTGTTGCTACCAAACTCCTTGCAAAAACCCTCACATGTGATGCCTTAGATTGGTATAATCAACTTAAATCTCATTATATCACTAGTTTGGAGGATTTAGTCAATGCTTTAGTAAAAGAATTCCAAACTAGTGATCTTCCTGAAAACACTTTGGCCCTCTTCATCAATTACAAATAAAATGAAAATGAAACTGCTCAATCCTTTTTTAAATAATGGAAGAATTTGTCAAACAAGTGTGAACATAACATGGCAAATGAAAATCTCTTTCATCTCTTTACAAATGCTTTATTTCCTAAATTACAACATCAAGTTTGTACCCTTTCTCCACATACCTTGGAGGAGGCCATTAACCAAGCCAAAAGACAAGATTTCCTTATACATCAATTTGAGCCACCCCAACCTACCATGAGTCCTCATCAGTTACTTAAAAATAGAAAATTAAATATTACCAATGATGGTGTTACCGATTCATATGATACCATCCACAATGTTCAAGTTGACATTCCTACCCCTTCTTCAAAACTAGCTCTTTCTCAACAATATACTAATCCTTATTTCTCATCACCAAACATCATTAATATTCATAAACCTATTTCCTTGGTTTAATTGCTTAAGTGTCTACCTAGGCCTCTCCCTCAATAAATTGACCCTACTCATCTTATAAAAACTTGGTATGATCCTAGCAAGTTTTGTTGGTATCATGCTAGTTGGGATCACTATCATGAGACCTGTAGACAAATTCATAATTTATCTATGGATTTTATTCTTGGTCCTAATTTTCACCATAATGCGATCACTCATAAGCTTCAATAATCTTATGAAGTTTCTTTTTGTTGGATTGTCCATGATCTTAGATCTTTGCATAGAAGATTGAGAAAATCTATATATAAAGCAATGAAATCACAGATAAATTGTAAAGGATGAAGAAACATGTCTTCACATGGTAATATTAAAAAATATAGCTTCTTGCATATAATCATATTAACTTATCTTACCTTTCAAAAAGGAAAAGTGGGGTACATATAAGGAAAACTAGGGAAACATGAGTAAGCCTCTAATTTTCCTAGTTAGATAATTACATTAAAAATATAATTAGCCTATGTGACCTGTTTATAACTAACTTAATGAAGCCTAATTGACATAAACTGACCATAAGGCCATGTAGGCAAAACCCAATAGGAAAAATCACTACACTAACACCTCCCCTTAAGTGTAGCTTAGGTGAGATGAGAATTGTGTCCTGATATTGAAAGCCTAATGAGGTACCCAAGTACATAGTGAAGAACCTCCATAGGAGGAAGAAGAAGGTGGATTATCCCTAACCCCAATGATATCCCATAGATGAACAAATTTAGTCTCTATGAAGGGCTTGGTCAGAATATCTACAATCTGCTTGGATGTTAGATAATATCGAAGATCAATTACTTGCTCATTGATAAGCTCCCTAATGAAGTGCATGTGAATATTTATGTGTTTGCTCCATGTAGATCTCTTCTTTGAGTTCACCATGTAGAAAATCACTCTTGACATCTATTTGGTGAACATCCCACTGATGTGTGACTGCGATGGCTAGAGTGAGTATGATAAATGCCATTTTAGATATAAGAGAAAATGTCTTAGTGTAGTCGATAATAGGCACCTGAGAAAACCCTTTTGTAATTAGATGATATTTGTACTTATCAATAGACCCATATGCACCATAATTATTCTAATAAACCCATTTGCAACAAACTAATTTTTTTCCTTTAGGAAGAGGGACCAAGTGCCATGCTTTGTTCTGGATTAGGGAACTATACTCCTCCTACATAGTAGAATCCCATTCTAGAATGCCAAATACCTCAGGAAAGGTTTATGGATCTAAGGTAATGGAAATTAGGCATGTGAAGTCCCTTAAAACTATGAATGTGTCCACCTTTTATCAGATGGATTTATAACCCATTTCCTAGCACTTTGAAGTGTTTATCTAGCCTAAGTAGGACCAAAATTATATGACATTGGAGAATCAGGAAGTGAGTCATCATCATCTAAAGTGTGAGTGTGAGATGGAGGAGGATAATCCTCATCACTACTCTCATCACTTGAACTTAAAGAAGAAGAGTCATCCTGATCATCAAGAAAATTTTGAGGTGGATCCAAGTCACTGTCTAAGGTGTAATCAATGTCTAGTGAGACTTTTGAAGAGTCTGGAGTTCTTGTAGCGAGTTCAAGTGGGCCCTCATAAAAATTGATGTTCTTTTCTATGAATAAATGATGATTTTTAGGATGGAGAAGTCTATATCCCTTAGTACCCTCTGCATGCCCCATAAAGATACAAGTCTAACTTTAAGGGTCCACTAGCTTGCATTTCTTCTTAGGAATACGGGCCATTGTTGTTGATGAAAACACTCAAAAGTAATCCACTATGGGCTTGTGACCATCCCAAGCTTTAAAGGGACTGATTCCTTTCAAGGCTTTATGTGAAATATGGTTCTAAATATAACACACACAGTTGATTACTTCAACCCAAAATTAAAGAGTAAGAGACTTTGATTAAAGCATGTAATTGGCCATTTCATTCAAGGTATGTTTCTTATGTTCGGCCACACCATTCTATTGAGGACTGTATGGAACTATGTATTGCATCTGAATCCCCTATGATGTGCAAAACTACTCAAACTTGTTTTTGACATACTCCCCACCATTATCACCCTTAAGATTTTGATGGAACAGTCTGATTACTTCTCTACAAGTACCTTGAAGTCCTTAAAGTGATCAAAGACCTCAGACTTCATTTTGAGAAAAAACATCTAGGTGGACCTCAAAAATTCATCGATGAATGTGAGCATGTATCTAGTCCTATTAAATGAAGGTTTTAGAAATGGACCTACTATGTCACTATAGACAATTTCTATCTTCTATTCGACTCTCTTTCCTTTCCCCTTATCATATTTTCTTCTGGATGCTTACTAAGAATGTAGCCATTGCATAGGCCATCTGAGAATTTGACTTTTGGTAACCCTAAAACCATGTCTTGATGACTGAAATGCTATAGGTAATGGTGGTTTAAATGGCCAAACCATTCATGCCATAGTTTTCTCACTCCATTTGCATGAGTAAGTAGTGTACCTGAGGGTTGATCTAGGGCAAATTATGAGAAGGTATACAACCTAGACTGATGATTGACCTTCTCATAATCCATAGTGGTGTCATTATGTAGTTCCTTGATAACCAATCAATCAGGTGTGAACTCAACTCACTTCCTTGTACTTATGTGATTGATTTATTACACTAACAAAATATTGGTGGATAGTGAAGAAACACATAGAACATCATTAAAGGTCTTGTCACTTACTTCATCTGATCCTTTACCACTAAATTCTATCAAAGTGTCATCACCCATGATAATTAAAGGCATAGAACATGGCTCTATTTCCAAAAATAGATCTTCTGAGGAGGCTATGTGATAGGAAGCACCCAAGTCAATAACCCAAGTCAAAGGTTGATAAGCTACTGAAAAAAGTGTCTTATCATTGTTTTTACCCTTTTTGTTGTCTTTAGCCTTTTTAGAATCTTGTATGGACATGTTCTGACTTGAGGACTCAAGAACATTGATGTTATTCTTCTCAAGTATCTTAGTCAAGGTGTTAATCTTCTTTTTCATGCATCAAGATTCATCATGCCCAAGTTTCTTTAAAAAGTTGCATTTGAGTTTCTCCTTCTTAGGTTTCTCACTTGAGGAGGACTCATTTGACAATGCCTTAGGCTTGACATCTGATTTTTTATTCTTCTTATGCTCATGATCTAGTTTAGACTATTTCTTCTCCTATTTTCCACTACTAAAAGGCTTTTTCTTATCCTAATTGACAATCATGGTATGTGATTTTGAAGACTTGAGTGTACCCATTTAAACCAAATTATCTTTCTATTGAGTTAGATGGATAACAAACTCATCAAATGATGGCATTTTTCAAGTTGATCTAAGTACACATTTGGTAGTGTGAAATGTAGAGATGAAAACTAAATAGTCATGACGTAGTTTTGCAAGCATAGATAGAATCAATTGGTCAACTATTTTCTCAATGACATTATTTCAACTATAGTCTCAATGATTTAAACCTTGTAAATAAGTATTTTAGGGTGTCATAGTCACCTGGGCTTAATGTGATGAGCTCATTCTCTAGCTCATCACCTCTCATGATGTCTTACACTCCAAAAATATTTTCTAAGATGGTCCAAACTTCATTAGGAGTTTTTGTAGATTTAACATGGAATAGGAGGTCAGGAGACATTGATAGGCATAAGAACCCATAGGCATTGTCACATATATATACCACTTAACCTTTTTTGAATCTATATATGGCTCGGTTTCCTCACCCATAGTGATCTGATAGAGTCCTTTACCTCTCAAGGCGAGTTGAATTTTATACTTCGATTTGAGATAGTTAAATAATGTGATTGGTTCAATGTTTAGATCTATTAGTGTAGATTAGATTGAGATAATTTGTATATTTGAAATGAAATCAAAGAATAGATTACACATAATACATGTACCCCCTTGAACTATCAATAAGACCCCTCATTAAGTTACAATGCAACACACACTCAATATTAGATGTCAGGCACCATTGAGAATGCATATATGATTAATTAGTGTGAGAGAATATGAGAGGGACGTCATCCATAACTAATAATGCATCCAAGAAAAAAGGTACAAAAAATTTGAAATGATTTTTAAACCATTACACTATGAAGAAAATAGATTTTATAAAATGTATAAAACAATATCACCAATGCATAGATATTGAAAAAAATATACACTTTCAAAAAAAATAGCACCCAAAAAAGAGCTACATATTGAAAGTTATGGCACTTACAAGTTCTTACTTTGCATATTCCTAAACCCTTTCCAGAAAAGGGAAGTTTGTTGCCAGACTTGTAGAGTTGTTCCAGAACCCCTGATTGGTCTACGAAGAGTAATTCAAATTTCTCAAACTATTTTACTTGAGAAATAATTGCCTTTAAAATAATGACCCTTCAAAAACCCAATTTGGTCTTCCTAGTGTAACCTAAGTTTTCTAGACTACTTTAATTGAGAAGTAATCAGCCTTTGAGGACTTGAGTAGTGTTGTTTCAAAACCTTGGATTCTACGAAGAGTAATTTAGTTTTCTTAGACTGATCTACTCCAGAAGTAGTCAGCCTCAATAACTTGAGTAGAGTTGTTACAAAACCCCAGATTGGTCTACGAAGAGTAATTTGGGTTTCTTGGACTATTTTACTTGAGAAGTAATCACCTTTGAAATAAATACCATTAGAAAACTTGATTTAATCTTCCCAGTGTAATCCAAGTTTCTAGACTACTTTAATTGAGAAGTAATTGACCTTCGAGAACTTGAGTAGTGTTGTTCCAAAACCTTGGATTGGTCTACGAAGAGTAATTTAGGTTTCTTGGATTTCTTTACTCTAGAAGTAGTCAACATTCGAGAACTTGAGTAGAGCTGTTTCAAAACCCTATAGTGGTCTATGAATAGTAATTCAAGTTTTTTGGACTACTTTACTTGAGAAGTAATCACCCTTTGAAGTAACGACCCTTTGAAAACCCGATTTGGTCTTCCCAGTGTAATTCAAGTTTTCCAAACTACTTTACTTGAGAAGTAATTAACCTTCAAGAACCTAAGTAGTGTTGTTCCAGAACCTTGAATTGGTCTATGAAGAGTAATTCAAGTTTTTGGGACTACTTTACTCCATAAATAGTCAACTTTTGAGAACATGAGTAGAGTTATTCTAGAACCACAAATTAATTTGCAAAGAGTAATTCGAGTTTCTTGGACTAATTTACTTGAAAAGTAATTGCCCTTTGAAGTAAAGACCCTTAAAAAACTTGATTGGTCTTTCCAGTGTAATCCAAGTTTTCTAGACTACTTTACTTGAGAATTAATCAGCCTTTGAGAACCTGAGTATTATTGTTATAAAACCCTAGATTAGTCTACGAAGAGTGATTTGAGTTTCTTAGACTACTTTACTCTAGAAGTAGTCAACCTTTGAGAACCCAAATAGAGTTGTTCCAGAACCCCAAATTGGTCTACAAAGAGTAATTTGGGTATCTTAGACTGCTTTACTTGAGAATTAATCTCCCTTTGAAGTAACAACCCTTTAAAAACTTGATTTGGTCTTCCTAGTATAATTTGAGTTTCTTAGACTACTTTACTTAAGTATTCATCCTTTAAGAACCTAAGTAGTATTGTTCTAGAACCCTAGATTGGTCTATGAAGAGTAATTCGGGTTTCTTGGACTGCTTTACTTCAAAAGTAGTCAGCCTTCAAGAACCCAAGTAGAGTTATTCCAAAAACCCAGATTGGTTTACAAAGAGTAATTTAGGTTTTTTAGACTGGTTTATTTGAGAAGTAATCACCCTTTGAAGTAACAACCCTTAGAAAACCCAATTTAGTCTTCCCAGTGTAATTTGGATTTTCTAGACTACTTTAGTTGAGAAGTAATCAACCTTTGAGAACTCAAGTAGTGTTGTTCCAAAACCTTAGATTGGTCTACGAAGAGTAATTTAGATGTCTTAGACTATTTTACTCTAGAAGTAGTCAGCCTTCGAGAACCTGCGTAGATTTGTTATAAAAATTTAGATTGGTCTACAAAGAGTAATTCAAGTTTCTTAGACTACTTTATTTGACAAGTAATCAACCTTTGAAGTAACGACCATTCAAAAACCTAATTTGATCTTCTCAGCGTAATTCAGATTTTCCAAACTACTTTACTTGAGAATTAATCAGCCTTCGAGAACCTGAGTAGTGTTGTTCTAAAACCCCAGATTGGTCTCTGAAGAGTAATTCAAGTTTCTTGGACTGTTTTACTCTAGAAGTAGTTAGCCTTCGAAAACCCAAGTAGATTTGTTTTAGAACCCCAGATTGGTCTACGAAGAGTAATTCAGGTTTCTTGGAATACTTTACTTGAGAAGTAATCACTCTTTGAAGTAATGACCCTTCAAAAACTTCATTAGGTCTTCCCAGTGTAATCCAAAATTTCCAAACTACTTTACTTGAGAAGTAATTAGCCTTTGAGAACCTAAGTAGTGTTGTTTCATAACCCTAGATTGGTCTACAAAGAGTAATTCAGGTTTCTTGAATTGCTTTACTCCAGAAGTAGTCAGCATTTAAGAACCTGAGTAGAGTTGTTTTAGAAATTAAAATTGGTCTATGAAGAGTAATTTGTGTTTCTTAGACTACTTTACTTAAGAAGTAATTGGCCTTTAAAGTAATGACACTTCAAAAACCCGATTTGGTCTTTTTAGTGTAATCTAGGTTTCCCAGACTACTTTACTTCAGAAGTAATCAGCCTTCAAGAACCCAAGTAGTGTTGTTCCAGAACCCCAGATTGATCTATGAAGAGTAATTCATGTTTCTTAGACTGCTTTACTCTAGAAGTATTCAGCCTTCAAGAATTTGAGTAGATTTATTCTAGGACCCCAGATTGGTCTCCAAAGAGTAATTCAAGTTTTTTAGACTGCTTTACTTGAGAAGTAATCACCTTTAGAAGTAACTGCCCTATAAAAACGTGATTTGGTCTTCTTAGTGTAATCTAAAATTTTCAAACTACTTTACTTGAGAAGTAATTGAACTTTGAGAACCTAAGTAGTGTTGTTCCAGAACCTTGGATTGGTCTACAAAGAGTAATTCAAGTTTTTTGGACTGCTTTACTTTAGAATTAGTCAGCCTTTGAGAACCCAAGTAGAGTTCTACAAGAAACCTAGATTAGTTTATGAAGAGTAATTCAAATTTCTTGGACTACTTTACTTGAGAATTAATAATCATTTAAAGTAATGAGCCTTCAAAAACCTGATTTAGTCTTCTTGGTATAATTTGAGTTTTCCAGACTACTTTATTTGAGAAGTAATTGGCCTTTGAGAACTTGAGTAGTATTGTTCTAGAACCCCAGATTGGTCTACAAAGAGTAATTCAAGTTTCTTAGATTGGTCTACAAAGAGTAATATAAGTAGTTAGCCTTCAAGAACCGAAGTAGAGTTGTTCTAGAACACCAGATTGGTCTATGAAGAGTAATTCAGGTTTCTTAGACTACTTTACTTGAGAATTAATCTCTGTTTGAAGTAATGACCCTTCAAAAAATCAATTTTGTCTTTCCAATGTAATCCATGTTTTTAGACTACTTTACTTGAGAAGTAATTGGCCATCAAGAACCTAAATAGTACTATTCCAGAACCCCAGATTGGTCTGCAAAGAGTAATTCAGGTTTCTTGGACTACATTACTTCAGAAGTAGTTAGCCTTCAAGAACTTGAGTCGAGTTTTTCCAGAACCCCAGATTAGTTTACAAAGAGTAATTTAGGTTTTTTGGATTTCTTTACTTGAGAAGTAATTGCTCTTTAAAGTAACAACCCTTCGAAAACCCAATTTAGTATTCTCAGTGTAATCTAGGTTTTCCAGACTACTTTACTTGAGAAGTAATCAACCTTCAAGAACCCAAGTAGTGTCATTCTATAACCTCAAATTTCTTTACAAATGTTAATTCAAGTTTCTTAAACTGCTTTACTCCAAAAGTAGTCAGCCTTCGAGAAGCCAAGTAGAGTTATTCCAGAACCCTAGATTAGTCTATGAAGAGTAATTCAAGTTTCTTTGACTACTTTACTTTAAAATTAATCACCCTTTAAAGTAATGACCCTTTGAAAACCTGATTTGGTCTTCTTAATATAATCTGAGTTTTTTAGACTACTTTACTTGAGAAGTAATCGACCTTTGAGAACCTGAGTAGTGTTGTTCTAGAACCCTAGATTGGTTTTAGAAGAGTAATTCAAGTTTCTTGGACTACTTTACTCCATAAATAGTTAGCCTTTGAGAACCTGAGTAAAGTTGTTCCAAAACCCTGGATTTGTCTATGAAGAGTAATTTAGGTTTCTTGGACTGCTTTACATGAGAAGTAATTACCCTTTGAAGTAACAACCCTTTGAAAACTTGATTTAGTTTTCTCAATGCAATCCATTTTTTCCATACTAATTTACATGAGAAGTAATTAGCGTTTGAGAACTCAGTTTTGTTATTGCAAATCTTGGATTGGTCTACGAAGAGTAATTTAAGTTTCTTAGACTGCTTTACTCTAGAAGTAGCCAACCTTCAAGAACTTGATTAGAGTACTTCCTCAAACCCGAGTTGGTCTATAGACAAGTAATCCATATTTTTAGACCTTGATTACTTAACTTCTCATTGCAAGTAAAATAATTTATAAAACTTGATTTGGTCTGTAGATAAGTAATCAGACTTATCAAACAACTTAACTTAAAAAAAGTGAAGTTACTCACCATTGGAAGTCTAAGTTGGTCTATTGGCTAAGTAATAACCCTGTAAAAGTCTAGATTGGTTAACAGACTCTCTAAAGCATGAAACTTGAAGTTGATCAACTGCTAAGCTAAAGTAATGACCTCCTATAGATCTGAGTAGCATAGAGGTTTGACAACATGTAAATTGAGGCAAGCCAAAAACATCCTAAATACTTCAACTATACAAAATCTAAAAGAGACCCACTTGATATTTTAACCCAAGGAAGAAAACTCAAAAGGCATTTTTGCACAACAACACAGGAAGTATGGATTTTTGATGAAAATGAAAAATGGGGTCTTTGAATGCCAAAAAATGAATAAAATTTGATTGTTCCAAAACTAGGTCAAGTTTACAATTGATCCTAAGGTTTTGGCATCTTCTAAAACCAATGGTGTAGACAGTTTTGAGATCTGAATCTCTAGTAGAAAGCTTTGCATGAATTCTCTAAGGAATCCCATCAAACCCTTCTTATTTGTTGGAATAATGAATCTAGCAAGATTTCATCATAAAGATTATTATAATACTGACAAAAATGGATTTGATACCATGTTGGATTGGCCACAATAATGGATCCTTGCATAGAAGATTGAACAAATCTATGTTGAGAAAATATATTTATAAATAAATGAAATCACAAATAAATTACAAAGGAGGAAGAAGTTTGTCTTCATAGGGCAGTATTACAAAATATGGATGCTTGAATATAATCACATTAACGTATCTTACCTTTTAGAAAGGAAAAATGGGGTACATATAAGTAAAATTATGGCAACATGAAGAAGCCTCTAATTTTTCTAATTAGATAATTACATTTAAAATATAATTATCCTATGTGACCCTTTTATAACTAACCTAACAAAGCTTAATTGACATAGAATGGTCATAAAACCATGTAGGCAAACCCAATGGAAAAAAGAACTACACTAACACTTTTAATGACTAAAAAACTCATGATAAAACCCAAGCCTTGAATCAAGAAAATGCTCATTTAACTATTTACAAAGATCTTTTGCCTAATCATCAACCTATTCAAGAAAACCAAGACAATCCCACCTCTTCCACTAGTAATGTAGAAAGTCTTATTGAACCCACTTATAAATAAAATTTGGTTAGCATGACTAATATGTGAAGGGTGGTGGGTTTCATCGATTCCCCAGCTATCTACACCCCACCTCCTTCTAAGACATTCCATGTTATCTAAGATTCTTCTCTAACTCATTTGAATGAGTTGGGGAAAAAATATCTTATAACCTTTGATGATGATCCAATTTATGATTCTCCCTTGGATAACACATCTCATTATGTTTATACTATTCTTTTGTCATCTTCTCGTAACAATGATAATCAATATTCCAATGATAATCAACTTTATATTAACACTTTTTCTACTTCTTAACATCAATCTAAACCAACTACTTCTTCATCACCAAATGATTTACAACCTTCTTCTAAACCTTCTCATTATTATCAAGACAAATTTCAATCTTCTTTGATTCTGCCTTCTAAAGACCTCCTTAACCATTACGCACCTATATCTAACAATCTTCTCATGAGTTATGATGAGTGGGATCCCATTATGGAACTCACTAATCTTCCATCTCAAATTCCATTTCTCGAGCTTATGAGGACTTCTCCCAATCATCGAAAAGATCTTATTCAACTCTTATCTGAGATGAATGTCCCTTGTCCTGCCTTAGCAGGATGGGAGGCAACCTTATCTAGTTCTGAGGATAGTATCTTACAATAATTTGAAGAGATGTCCATCAATGTTGATGAAACTATTGACACTTCTCTTTCTTTTAAATTTCCCATCGCATCTATGATTCCTGATGAGATTTTGCTTCATGCAAATGATCCTCCCTTATTTATTAATATCCGAATAGGTGATATCCAAGTCAAATGAACATTGATTGACGAGGGTTCTGATACTTTTGTTACTTCTCTTGATTTCATTAAAACCATTGGATATTCAGAATGAAATCTTAAGTCTACATTATCCCTTGTCAAAGATATGATAAAAGGAAAATGCCTCCTCTTGGGTGTGTATGTATTCCCATTATTGGCCCACCTGTTATTGTTCATGTAAAGGTGATGATCTTTAATTTCCCTCTTTCTTATAACATCTTGCTCAATAGGCCATGGACTCATCCTATACAAGCTATCATTTTTTATACCTACTAATGTGTTAAATTCCCTTATAATGGAGTCATTCACAGGATTCAAAAAGATACTAACCCTTGGAATTTTGAGTAATTTTCAAGATCATGGTGTTTTTAAGATTCCTACTCTTGAGTCTTTACCTAGTATTCCATTCTGTGAATCACAACTTTTTAACTTTTCTATCAACTCAACTAGAGGTTACAATGGGCATCCTGAGCTCATTGGTAACATTCCTCTTAACCTTTTAGACTCTGATGATGATGAGCTTGATGAGATTAACTTAAATATCAAAACTTTTGATCTCACATCTCATCTCATCTCACAACTTTTGGCCTCATTGCAACTTCATTCTCACAAACCACCTTGTGATGACATTACCATAGTCTTATCAAATACTAGGCATTCTATTGACCATGCTTCTTCTAATGACAAAGTTATTCCAACTTGTGTCATTGATGTTCATATGCCAAATTATGATGATGGTTATTCTTTAGATGATCCTTTATTAGGCGACCTTGTCCAAGCTCGTGATGCTGAGATTGTGCATTGTCATTCTTATTTATTTAATTTTTTGTGTGCATATTCTCATGTTCTAACATCTATAATTCTTGATTCTTTAATTTTTCTTCTTTATTGTAGAATAGAGATGGTGCCAACACCTCTAGTTTCTGAGGAGCCCCATAGGACTATGCTCATGGATCATGATATGAGTGAACCTTACCAATTTTCTAGGTTCCTTGACTCCCATCATTAGTTCAATATTGAGGTTAGTACAACCCTCCTTAGACCTTATATTGATCCCACTCCTCCCACGCTAGAATCTATGTTAGAACATGTTATTATTGCTTCTTCCACTATTGATGAGCCTAATTTTACTCCTTCTCCCTCACCACCTTCTCTTGGTGATGGCTTGCGTCATTTTCCCAAGATGGATACTTTCACCACTAAATGGGATGATGATCCATCTCCTTCTTCATACACACCTATTACACCTTCTCCTGTGAGTGTTTCTCCTAAGAATACTCACAAGCATATATGTTGCTTCTATAAGATAGATAATCACTGTTCTACCAATTATAATAAATTATGACAATATATTGATACCTTGCATCCCTATTCCCCATAAATAGACACTACCATACCTCATCCAAATATTCTACCTAAACATATACCTAAGTATGGTGAGAGGTATTGTCTATGGCACCAATATGTCACACATCACATTGATTATTGTCATATCCTTTAGGAGCATCTTAAGGATTATCTTATAGTTATTCCTTTACCTTCTACCATTCCTCTCATAGGTCATTCTTTCAAAAAGGTTCCTTATTATTCTCCCACAACTAGACCTCATGTGGCTCATTCACCACCTTCTATGCCTCCACCTGTGGTTCCTTCTCTACCTATGGACCCTCCACCCATGGATTCTTCTCCACTAGTGATTCCAACATTTCCCATAGATCCCATTCCCACACATTCTACTAACCATACTTCACCTAATTCCCCTCTTCAGCATGATCCAATGAGTATTCCTACTTTTTTAGTTGAGGAGATTAGAAAATAAGTATTTGCTCAGTATTTGGTAAAGATTGACAAGACATTAGCAGCAGTTTGTATCCAACTTGATAGAGATTTATACAATGTCTTGGATAATGTGTGTGGATAGATTTACTAGTATTTATGAGCACATACATGGTGCTTTCTTATTTACATTTGGATTGGACATGTGCTTCAATCTTATGTTCATCTATTTTTGATTATATCACTTGAAATTATGTTAAATTATTTCTTATCTTATATCATGTTGTCCCTTCTTTTTGTACTATAGTTAGTTTTGATTATTTATATTTTGTATATACTTGTTTTTTCCTTAACATTACTATTTTTTATCATTACATTCTTTTCCTTTAAGAGTTTTTCCCAAAACTCTTCCATTGTATCTTCATCATTGTTTGCTCTCTTATCTTTATATTTCATAGATAGTGGTCATGGTGACTTGGTCATATCTACCCTATCCCTTTTTGGTTATTATCTCCTTTTACCATTTGATCAGTTAGCAAACAATCTTTCTCATTACTATTTCCTTTCACCGGTCCTCCTTTGGATATCCTTTTTCCTTATTTTTTCACAAACTAAGAATATACATGGTTGAGACTTGAGATCACATACTTGTTCATTATCAATCCTAAGTGTCCTGGTCAGTCTTTTGTCTTGGGTTATTTAGCATCCTTTAGTCTTAGCCCATAGCTCATTCATGTGTATCACTATCTCTCTCATGTTTGGTTTTCCAAATCCGTATGGAGGAGGAATCTTAAAAATCATTCAAAATAAATTTAAAGTCCAAATCATTTAAACAAAAGGAAATGATATCAAAAAGTCAAAAATATTCTC
Source organism: Torreya grandis (assembly GCA_037957365.1). Classification (NCBI taxonomy): domain Eukaryota; kingdom Viridiplantae; phylum Streptophyta; class Pinopsida; order Cupressales; family Taxaceae; genus Torreya; species Torreya grandis. The sequence goes on along the minus strand of JARHVA010004900.1, from coordinate 659,232 downwards.
AAAAAGTCAAATCACACTAAAATACTTGATTTAAAGCACACATCCTTCTTCTAGTCGAAGCTTAAATCCATAGTTGGCCTCAAGATAGAGTCAATTTCCTTTGGGTTATGGTAGGCTAGTAGATTAGAAGAGGAGAATAAAAAAGAAATCTCTTAGTGCTACCTACTTTCTCATGCTAGTACCCAATCTTCATAGTAGATTGATGGCTCTATAAGGGGTTCTGAGGAGCAGGGAATATGTTATGGGAAGGTAGGTCCATTTTAATTTTTTTTGTACCAATCTAGCTTCATGAATTGATCTTAGTAGCACACTTATCTTCCTATAAATCATTGTGTCTATAGGGAATAGGTTTCCTTTGTACATAGATGACCACTAGTCACTTAGTGTCCTCTCATGTCCTTAGTATGTCTTTTACCTCCTAAAGTCATCTCATAAGATGCCTAAGTCTTTGATTTTACATTTGATTTCCTCATATTTCCTCTTGAAAACTATTGTTTAGCTTTTTTATCACTTCCCATGGGATTTAATTTGTGAGTTGCTTTTTAAGACCATAGATAGGACCCAACAATCCTCATAAATTACCACCTTTTCCATCTTATTACCTACATCCTTGATTTATCAGTGCTAATCCTTCTGATTACCAATGCTATTTTGGTACCCCCTGGGCTTTATTTTTTGAGTTGTAGTGTAAGACCATGGATAGGACCTAACCCTCCTCACAAAATAATAAAATAAATTTTTTCTAATAAACAAGTCACCATCCAAATTACATGTGTCAAGTAAGAGATAAGATTCGGTTGATTATGAGGTTACATGTCATTTGACATATTTCCCATCTTGATATTTAGTATGTTTTTGATTAATTAATTTTTATTTTGCCTTTTATTTTCTTATTTTCTTAGTGCATGTAAGATTACAATCATTTATTGAATTTCTTATACTTCTCAGCTTCAATTATTATGATAAATTTAAGACCAAATTTTTGTAATTTTTTTTCCTCTTTTATATTTTCCATCAAGAAATAGTATAATTTATTGACTTAATTTTGATTTGTTTTTATTACCATTCATGCCCTTTTCATCCCTTCCAATTTATTAATTTGTTTGGCATACTTGCCAACATGATATTTAGTATGATTTTATTTGTTTTAATTTGGTGCCAAAATCTTTCACATTGGTTTAAAAACAAAACCCCATTTTACCATCTTGTTTGCCATTATCTTGGTTCTTTATACTTATTCATCCTTCATGTTATTACACATTTCCCAGCTTGAATTAGTGTGTAGTGCATTTTTGATTGATTATATTTTTCCAAGTCTTTTTGCCTATTTCTTTTTAAAACCATGCATGTGTTATCCATAATGTTAGAAAAAAACCACATCACATATATTTCTTATATAATATACAAAAAAGCTACATACATGTGCTAGAAATAAATATATCCAAAACATCCATACACAACCAACATAATGAACAAAAACAACCATTATAAATACAACATACACAATCACATCAATAAGCCAAAATGATACATCATGTATATATCTCAAAAGTTTGTTACAACATATACAACCATATACAAAGCCTCAATGCTAGGGCTAAGCCCCATCATGTCTATCTCATGGCCTAACCATGCTGCCTACTGAGGCCTTAGTTTGATTCCTCCAAACAGTACACTGTAATGAGATAGTCTAAGATCTCAATCCCTCTACTTATCCTTGTAGACATGCTATCTACACTTTTGCCTATACTAACTCAATCTAGGTCACTGCATGTGCCTACATTAGTTGGGTCTACATCATTGTATATGCCTACATCATTTGTGTCATTGTATCTCAATGTGCATCTCTCTCATTAGCTAGGGCCTATCAAGCCTACCTCTCCCCTACACCCATCTCTTCTGGTGTCTATGCCCTCTCTCTGTATCCATATCTACCTCATAACCTCTCTCTAGTCTGAACCAGCTCACCTAAGCTGGGGCAGATGGTACACTTGGATCTTCTAGTGTCATGGGGTCATACAGTTGTAGAGTCTCATCTAAGATGTCATGGAGTGTTCCCCTAACCAGGGACCCCCATCTCTCTTCATCCTCAAGTATGCCTACAAAATCACACTAGATGGATATTAGATCACTGTTATATCTCATAATATCTATCTATCTATCTATCTATCAAATAACAACTTAAGTAATAAATTAATCATACTTTTTCTTACCTATCTATGTCTCAGCTCTTATGGTCTTGGCATCTGTGTGACTATCTAGCATAGTCTTCCCATCTATGTGGCCTCCTAGTACCTCCTTTGTAGGTCAAATCCTTAGCTCAAACCTAGCTATCATGGCTCATGTTCATCTCAGCCTCCATCTAAGTGGTCTCTCTATCCTCTCCTCTAGCTCCTCTATTGAATTTCTAAGGATGATGATGGTCTTTGTTATCTCCTCTTGCCTCCATTTCCGCCATGTCCTTGGTGGCCATAGATCATCTCTTTATGGATTTAATGGTGGTATATTTGGTGTCTCTACCCCTACATCCACTTCCTCCTGCTCTGCCCTTCATCATAACTAACTGGTCCATGGTCACTCTCGATGTGGCCTCAATGTCAGTCTGAGTCCCCTCTTCCCTCAAGGATCTCTCACATGTTGAGTCCACTACTCGGCCATGAGTATTGGTATCATTGGATGAGGAAGACCCATCTACCTTGGTACCCATGCCACTAAATGTGGCTCTATCCACCATGTATAAATCCCTATCACCTCTCTCCTCTCTAGAACTGGTCTAACTATGTGCTAGCTCTCCTAGGTAGTCACTAGGTACTCATATGGTCATTACACTATGTTATTATGTCTCACCATTTATAACATTGGCACGTGGGCCACAACTCACACTACCTAGTCCTCCCTCCATCTCCTCACTTAATGTGACCTATTATCAACTGCATGGGGCAACCCAGGCATCTGATACATAGGAAATATCTCATATATCCATGTTGTTAATAGTATGATCAGTCCCATGGTCTTATGTCCTCTGACTAGCATCTCAAATAGATCACTAATAATCTAGACCCAAATGATAGAGCCTAGATCATATAACACTCCCTCATCTAGCATCATCCTAGTCAAGGCTATCATGTATAGTGGTACCTTGCCATCCAACTTGTGACATAGCACTTACTGTGTCACAAGGCCTATCATCACCTTTCATAGATCTAGAATATATGATATATACACATTTTCCATACTCACTCTCTACCCTAGTAATATCATCTTTGACCTTGTAGCCCACATGACTAATGCTCCCCTCTCCTCTATGCTATCTAGTATCCCTATGGTCACTGGTGATCTTACTATGGGTAGTCTAAGGATGGCATGGACATCCTCTAGTGTGATAGCCACCTCTATCACATCCCCATCCACCTCCCATCTAAAGGTGTTAGTCAGTCATTCCTAAAAACCAAGGAACATGACCAACACATCCACAAAGGGGATCCTACACATATTTGTTGTACCTCCTAGACTTTGGCTACCAGTCTAGCTCTATCTCCATCTATCAACCTCTCTAACAAATCTAACAACCATAACATGTCTATAAATATCCAAAACCATGGTCATCTATGTAATCAATAAACAATAAAGGATGTATTAGTTCCTCCATGTCATGTATAATCATAATACATTATTTATACATTCTATCTTTAATCACAAAACAAGCATACTCTATTCATTTTTATCCTATTTTGGTCCCTCTTGTCCTTCTTTAGGCATTTTGAGCCATTCTAGCCCTATTTCAGCATTTTGCACACTTTTCTATGCTTATTTTGGCTCCTTAGTCAACCTAGTTTGACCATAGTTCCCTATTTTTTTGTCTCATTTTATCCTAAATTTCTTAGTTTTCCTCTTATCTTCTCTGTAATATTCAAGTTCCATTTTGGCCCTTACGGACTAACTGGACACCTTTTCACTTAGTTTCAATTAGCAAAATACACTAGGTCAACCTACACCTACTAGGTCGACCATATGAATTTTCACCTTGATTCAACCTACTAGGTTGACATGGTTGACCTAGTAGGTTTAGTATGTTGACCTAGTGTATTTTGCTAAAAATTTGTCTTTTTCTTACTTTCTCCATGTTTCCTTCCAACCCAATTCCCATCTTCCTATCTACTACCATTAGAACCTAATTTTTTTCATTTTTGATATGTATAAATGCTTCAAATCAAAATTTACTCAAGATTCACTTAAATCAATGCAAATTTCAAAAACTGGTTTGAGATTTTTGATTGCATACTTGTAGTGCACCTACTCTCACTTTTGGGGTTTTCTCTTGCTTAGCATGTCGTTTCCTCATCATCCTAGCTTGTTTTCTCTCCATGGCTCTTTTTCTCCTTTCTTACAAATCAAAATAAAAAATGATTTCTCTTTTTCTTATTTAAAACCACTTTCCAAAATTCAAAATTCTTAATCATTTTTCTTCAGATTCCTTATTTTTCTCATATCTTTGTTTCTGCTCATCCATTTTACAAATCATAAAATCGATTGGATTCATGATGATGTAGATATTTTTTCCACTATAATATGCCTATATTACAAAAAAATTAATTTTTGGCTATTTTTTGCACTAACTTCTATAGGTTTGCCTAGTGTGCTTTACATTAGATGCCTTCACTTTCTTATAATCTTCTTCTTTATCCACATCACTAAGGTAAGTTAAAGGTATGTACTTTTAAATTTAGTCATTTCATTTATCTTATTTTCTTCCTAGTGTACCATACTTAGCATTAGCATTGTGTATTATCATGTTCTATCTCTGAAACACCATACCATGTTACACTTATGTGACACGTGATGAGCTTCAGCTAGGGTACATGTATACAAGTAATATTTTCAAAATTTTATTGATTACTAACACTTAGTATCTTGTAGGAACCTATAGAGTCTCAATATTTATGAGTGCATGCCTTAAGGGGTGTGTCGAGAAAGGGGTGGGCAGACCATAGGTGCTTCATAATATTGTTGTTACTTTTGCCATTTACTATCTACACACTAGCTCCCTAAAACCATGAACCCTAGGCTTGTTATTCTCTTTCCTATCCATTCCAGTCATTATCATACTTTATTCCTTCATTGCTTGCCTTATTACCTTTTTTACCTATTTAGTATAGTAGGTCAACTTGGTATATTCTAGGGACACTTTATCTATTTTGACTTGTTTGCATCCCATCTGACGTAGCACAAAATTTAGGCATTAGCTTGAGAATGTACTAGCTCAACCTATTACAACCAACATGTTCAAATATTTTTTTATCAATATACTACTATATATACAAGGACATTTCCCACCATTTAGAATAATATAAGAATCAAGCGAATAAGTGTGAATGAACATCTACTTATTGATTATTCTATTTGAGGAATAAAGCTTTAGGGTTCAATATTTTCTTTGGAACTATGATTTTGTCTTGTGGAGAATTCTCTTGGATGTTTAGGTAGACCGTGTAGCCTAGAGCTGATTTACCTTGGTTATCCTTACAAACCACAAAAATATCTTGTGAAGCACCTTGGCGAAGGGAGAAGTTGAGACTTGGTAGGTTCGTCTTCAAAAGTAAGTATTCCTAACTTTATTTCTCCTTTGTAATCATAGATAGATAATGCAATATGTATTCTTCTCTTCCATGTATTAGGATTATAAATACATTGATATGAGTATATGTATCCTATGCATGTTTAATTTAGCTATTTTGGTATAACCCCCACTTTGTGCCACAATCTTTGGTGCACACTAGATTAGTTTACGTTTCTTGTTATTAGAATAGTTTACTTTCTTGTTTATTCTCATAAGTGAATATCAAATCATAGGGATCTTTTAGGGATGTTGTGAGATTGTGTTAGACTGTAGGCTTTGGAACCCTTCCTAGCATGATGTGTTGTGATAAATGATACAAGTGATCCCCTAATCAGGTCTAGTAGATCCCCATATTATTCATGCTCTTAATTAATAAGTGTATACCTAATTAGAAGTGTAGGTGTGCTCTATCTTATCTAATTTAGGATTAATTCATTGTGCATCATGTAATTATGATTTCATACAAGATCAACATATCAGAAGAGATATTTACCTTTGGTGCCTTATGTTAATAATACTCTAATGTATTTGCATGGGAATACAAGGATTTGAAGTAATTTAACCCCAAACTTGCACAACATACCATTGAAATAGAGAGCAATGAAAAATCAGTTAGGCAAAAACAAAGGCCTATCAATCCAAAAGTGGAAGATTTAATGAAAAGGGAGTTATTTAAACTGATTCAATCAAGGATAATATTACCTATTAAACATTCATCATGGGTGGCAAACCTTGTGCTAGTGAGGAAAAAGAATAGGGAAATATGCTTGTGTGTTGACTTTAGGGACCTCAATAAGGTGTCCCTAAAAGACCATTACCCACTACCCTTAATGGAATAGGATCTTAGAGTTTCTCGTTTCTTGATGGTTACTCTAGTTATAACTAGGTCACGGTTAAGAAATAAGATAAGCATAAGACTTCCTTCACCACAAACTAGGGCACTTATGCATACATGAAAATGCCTTTTGGACTGTCCAATGCTGGGGCAACTTTCCAAAGGGAAATGGATGTTTAATTTGAAGGTTTAATCAATGAAATGGTGTTCATCCAACTAGATGGAATCATTATTTTCTCAAATGACCCAACTGGTCACATTGCTCACTTGGAGTTAGTCTTTGAAAGATGTAGGTAATTTGGTGTATCATTGAATCCTAAAGGGTAGGTTATTAGGCCATGTAGTGTCCAAGGATGGTATTACAATAGAATCTAAAAGGGTTGAGTCCATCCTATCTTTACCCTTGCACAACCATAAAAAGGGCCTGCAGAGTTTCTTAGGGAAGATTAATTTTATAATAAGGTTTATCCCAGGCTTTAGAAAGCTAGTCAAACCTCTCACTCACATGTTGAATAAGCACAAGGAGTTTATATGGATCAAAAAAGGTAGGAGGATATTTTAGCCCATAAAAGAGGCCATCTCTAACACCTCTACATTCCTTAACCCATATTTTAACAAAGAATTCTACTTATATGCCTTCTTTACATTAGATGTAATCTTTGCCATGTTAATGTAGCAAAATGAGTAAGGTTTAGAGTAGCCTATTGATTTCTTAAGTTAGGCTTTATAAGAGTATGAGGAGAGGTATAAAATTGTGTAGAAACATGTGCTTGTAGTAGTGATAATTCTAAATAAATTTAGGCATGTGGTCTCAAATATTGAGATCATATTCATGGTAGCACACCCAAGCATTAAGGAATTTATACTCAGTAGAGACCTCAATGAGAAAAGAGATGGGTGGGTAAAAAAATGTATGGAGTATGACCTTGAGATTAAAGTTACAAATATCATAATGGGTAGAGGGTTATGTGAGCACCTTGTAGTATAAGTAAAGGAAAATAGAGACCAAGTGTTGGCAGCTTATGAAAGCCAAAAAGCATATGTAGATATTATACCTTTCAATTGGACAAATGATATGATCAGATTTCTTAAGTTAGGCCAATTTCCAATGTGGCTAGAGAGAGACAAGATAAGTCATTTTAGATTTAAAATAATAACTTATTTTATGATTAATGGAGTTATTTTCATCAGGTACATAGAAGGCATGCTTTTGAGGTGTGTAGAATCATGGAAAATAGACAAGTTACTTGAACAGTTCTATGATGGTTTAGTTGGTGGGCACTTTCCTACCAATATCATTGCCTCAAATATCATAAATTATAGCTACTTTTTCCCCACATTTTTTATAGATTCACACTCTTGGGTAAGAAAGTGTCCAAAATGTGCAATGTTCATTGGTAAATAGAAACTAGCTACCCTTCCCTTATAGCCCATACAAGTAGAACAACCCTTCATGAAATTAGGCTTATATTTCATAGGGATGATACACCCACTTCAATTAAAGGATATAAATGGATCATTACATATACATATTACTTTACAATATGGGTTGAAGCAGTTTCCCTTTAAGAATCTAATGAAGGTTATGTCTTAGACTTTTATGATAGCCGTGTAACCTGATTTGGTGTGCCCTCTACAATCATTTATGAAAATGCATTGGGATTAAATAGTATCAAGGTATGTGAGTGGGCTCTTTCATATGTAATTTATCTCAAATCATCCTCTAACTATTACCCATAGGGCAATGGACTAGTAGAGTCCACAAACAAGAACTTGTTAAGGATTATCAAGAGGACTATGGAAGATAATCAAATGGAGTGGCATACCAGATTAAGGATTGCCATATGGGTAGATAGAGTAACACCTAAGAAGGATATTATACACTCCCCATACCTCTTTGTCTATGGGAAATAATCCAAAATTCCTATCTCTTGAACTCCCTGCATTAGAAGCTTGTCCACCAACTTGAGCTCTTAGAGGATGTTGCTATGAAAGTAAGATTAAATTAACTAAGATAGTTAGAGGAGATAAGGGAAAATGATATGTACATCATATGGTCTAATCAAAACCAGGTGAAAAATTCATTTGACAAGAGATCCTCCTATAAAACATTCCAATAAAGTGAGATAGTCCTCAAATGGGATGAGGACCGTGCAAAGCCAGGAAAGCACTCCAAATTTGACAGTCTTTGGAGTGGGCCTTATGTCATCACATGTTGCAAGGAGAGAAATGTATTTAAGCTTGATAAGTTGAATGGAGAGATACTTCTTATCTATACCAATGGGACATATCTCAAATTCTATTATTAGTCTTATTTAATGATCTTTGTACATAGGTAGGTAGGGATGTCTTTGCCTTCAAGTGATCTTGCACACTGTAATGTTTGTCATTTATTTCTACTATATAGGTAGTTGTTTGATATGTTCTTGTTTATTTGTTATTGCTTGTGTGTGTGTCTCATTTCTTCAAAGTGGTTTCAATATCCATATTATAGTCATAATGCATTTGTCTAGTTATCATGAGCAAGTTTTGATCAACTTTCTGGGTTCCATGACCAGCAGGCTAGTCAAACCTACTAAGTCACCAAAAATGTTGGTCAATTTATATCCCTAGAATTATAAATTGGACAACCCTATATCCTAGGGCCATGAATCATGTTTTAAACTTTCTTTTTAGTCATGTTGTAAGTCCTTAAGGCATGTCTAGTCAAGCTACTACCTAGTCATACTTCAAACTTGATTGAATAGTATTTGAAGGTCTTTATTCCCATGTTAATCTTAAGTCAGGTGGTGTCATGGTGTCTAAAGTTTTTAAGTTAGCCCCTATATACCTTGAAGGACCATTAATATAGGGAATATGTAGTAAAGAAGCCATAGTGAATAGGGGACATCAAGTTAAAGCCATATGAAATTACCATTTGGATTATATAAAAAAAACCATTGTAGGGTTACCAAGTACCAAAGTCTCACCCAATCAGATCAAGGATCAATGGTCCACATGTGATATCATGAAGTAAATAAGTTAAGATAGATATATAAGTGTGTTTAATCATGTAGATGCAGATGGATGATAAATACACAGTCAATAAGTTAAAGGATCCTAAGGATGAATGTGATGGTGTTATGTGTCCTAATCATGGTAAATTGGTAGCAAATCAAAGATCATTAGTGCACATTCAACCATGTAGATCGAGCTCGATGATGAAAATAGATTCAATGATTCAATGAGACTAGATTTTACACAAGGCTACTACATGGCATTAGAGCATTAACTGGATGAAGATTGATAGTAGGGTACATAGAAGGAAAGTGAATCTACCAAGTATCATGATCTCTTAAGTTGGGATCAAAGATCAATAACCAATGTTAAAATTCAAGGATAGGAGACTCACAAGGAGATCTATGGAGTGAATTTGATCAAGATTCCATGGGGCACAAGATAAAGACACATGTCCAAAATAATGATGGTCATGTTTTTAAAATTAAATAAGTAACATGGTAAGGAGATGCCACAGAGGAAGACTAAGTAGACTGAAAGAGTGGAGTTTCAATTTCATAATGAATTTATTATCCCATGTCATGGTTTTAAATGTTGTTTTAGGCATGGAGAACATTAACACATAGGTTGAAATCTTTTCTATAGGTTTCGTGGTTTTCAAGTTTCAACACTTAAGCAATTATGCCTAATAGGCATAATTGGCCTAATTTATCATCAAAGAGGATCAATTTGAAATTAGAAGACTAATTTAATGAGTCAATGTAAGGTGTCACACTGGGTAACTGAACCTTGAGGAGCATTGAAATCACATTTCCTGGTTGTGATGGAGAAATGAGACAATTTCCTTGACTTTATCAACCTACCTTGGAGAAGTATGGGTTGTTGCATAACTATGGTGGCCTAATTCATCTAGTAACTATTGAAGGGAAGAGTGTGGAGATATTTTGAAGTAGGTCAAAGCATAATTGAGGTTATATGAGGGATTTACATCCACTTTTACAAAAAAATGGCCTCATTGATGGAATCTCAATGCTTACAAAGGAAGGAAATGTTATTGTAACTATTCTAGGCCACATTGGGCTCATTAATGACCCATTTAAAGCTAAATTTATTATTTCATACCTTCCTTTATTATATAAATAAAGTAATTTATCCCTTGATTTTCATCCCTCGGTTGGGTATATAAAATCTCTGTTAAAATCACTATGTAAAACTCTTTGAAGCAATATAAGACAAGTCTAGATTCTAAGTGAAGGTTAAGTGTATCTTATTGAAGCTAATCTACATAATGTGTGTTGTATTTCATTATATGCATGTCTTTCATGTTCCTTGATTTCAATATTATGTTGGAGGTACAATCATTGAGAGGAGGGGGTGAATCAATGATGCAAGATAATTCAATTCAATCCTAACTCTTATACACTCAGCATACATCAATCTTGATCAAGTAACATAAATAGAAATCACATACATTCAAAGCATACATAAGAGCATACATCACATGAACACTTCATATATTTGGGAAACCCTCTTAGGAGATAAAACTAATTGAACCCTATAATATGTATTAAAGTTTAATAAAACAAGATCCAACATTTAGACCAACACCAACTAATCAAAAAATACCCATCCCTTAGTTAAGTGAGACACCCATTCGACAAGGATCACCCAACCCTTAGGAAACTAAGCACCCACTCAACTAACTTGATCTAATCTCTATATTTGATCTAATGTCTTATATATTTGATTATGGAATTCTCTTAATTGCATTCTTTTCCCTTTACAATCTCATAGACTTGCACACATAAACAATGCATATAAAACACCCTTCTGGATCTCTCTTCACATATAAGCACATACACAACTATAAAACCTATAAATACTCTGTAAAAACATCAAAAAACATGAAAAATAGGTCAAGCACACACTCCTTGACCTACTTATCTCTTCAATCCATCCTCTAAGTACACTCACTCAATCAGCCTCTAGGGCTTACTCGCTCAATATGCATCTTCTAAGCTTATTAGGTCTAATAACCTATGAGTTTACATTCATCAAATAGATAATATAAACATATCTGATCCTGATTGATGGTCCTCACTAACCTGTACCTTCTCCTTCAAAGGTTCCTTCACTCAATATCACATCTACTCTTATGTTCATTCACAAGACTAGAAACCATTGCCTTGGTATCCACTATTTATAGAGTCTTCATGCATGTCACCATCTAGGTCATCCATAATACTTGTATTAACCCTTAAGTTATCTTACATAATTCAATACCATCCTCACAGGTTAACCATAGCAATTGTGTGTCACACATAAGCAACTATGCCTTTCAATTAGGCCTTAGAGGTCTTATGGAGACATATTCACCCAATTATCACTTCATCGAGCAAACTTAGAACACAAGAAAACTTTAACAATATGTAGACCCATGCCACATGATCTACAAGTCCACCTTAAGTGATAACATCCTTCACATCACCCTTCTATTATAGCACAACTAACCCAAACATCATTTTGTACATACAATCACCAAGAATGATAACAGTCAAATTCTAAGCCTTTGATCATATAGAATATAGATTGGTAAAACCTCCATAATCCACATAAATGGTCCTCATGAAGTATACAACATGATCTAATACTTATGTCATGTCAAAACATCAAAATAGCATCAAGAACACCTCAATTACCCTTCTTAGGTTACTTTCAAAGCATGAACACATACACAATAAACTTTGGATCTCAATAAATTTGAATTTAAAAATATTAAAACATTAAAATAAATATTTTTGGATGTGCCTTGAAGTATTATACAACTTTATTTTTTATACCATGGTCAAATTTTGTATATATCAAAAGTTATAGCACAAAAAATACATCTATTCTTCCTTCAAAAATTCAAATATTTAAATTCCAATGGTCACTGAGCAACTATTAAACTTCAAACATGTTGACCTCATCTTGTGTACCCTTCAAATATTGACCAAAAATACACTGTCAATCTCTTTAGATCAGCTAGGTCTTTATCTTGCAATGCTCACCATTAGATCTTGATCAGAACTCCTATGATTAGGATACTTGGCACCATCACATGCCTTTTAAATACTTTATTTTCAATCCATGCACTTGTGCCACTTAGCAATCCCATGTGCTTTGTTGAATCTTTGACTTATCCCGCATTGTTAATCTTCATAAGTATGAACCTTTTCTCACTATTGATCTTTTGTCAGATTAGTGAGCTTGTGACACTTATCACCAGCATGTGCAGCCTTTGACATGTTGATTTCATATGCACCATTGATCTCAATATGTATGATTAATATCTCACCATTGGGTCTTCTAGACTAATGACATCAAACTTCAATGTGAATAAACTTGACGGTCTTTAGCCCATCATAGTTTTCTAGAGCAACTTTGAAGTTTTATAACTTGAGCTAAAAATCACTTCAAGACTCAAAATTTTTAGGTTACATTCTTGGCACTATATAAAACATCTCAATGTAAAACTTTAACCATTATTGACTTTCTTTATACCTATATTACATGCACAAACTTACTAGTTCATCTTCTGATCCTGAAGACTTGAAAAGGATTTCAAGACCAAGAACAAAAAATGACCACCTCTGAGAGATGATACAAACTCCCCCTAAAACTATGCATACCACTTCTTACATGTAACTTCTCAAACATGCTCCATGACTATACTCTTCTTTGATCATACTCTGCTCTTATAAAGACGAAACACACTAAAACATCAAAAACTACTTGAACTCACCTTGATAACACTAAGAGGGACTCCCCCTAGGTCATATAACTTTAGGCACCCCTTTAGCATCTTTAGAACATCTTGGTATTTTGGAGAAAATGACCAAAAAGTCCACTTCTTCATACTAGCCTTGATTAGAGGCCTTATAGCCTTACCTAGACCTTACATAACCCATAAATTTTTGTGTATGATTTTTCATGGATTTAAATTTCATATTTGGAGTAAAATCATATTCCCCCTCAAAAATGTCAAAAATTAACACTTAGCTCTTCCTCTTAAACATACTTCCTTCACAAACCTACTAGCAAATTAACCCTCTACTTGGACAAATCCTCCTCCATGGAGGATAACACACACTTTCAGATGACTATGAAACATTTTTTGAGCACCCATTTGTCCATTTCAACTAATTAATCATCCTTAGACCTTAACTCATTAGTAACACCACTTTTCAACAAAGACCAAAACACTAGGTTTGTAAAATAAAAATGGTCATCATACTATCTTCTAGTCAAAACCATCACTAAAAACTTCTTCCATACTTATAGGCACAAATGCACACTTCTGGACCACATATTTATCTCAAACACTTTTAGGAATCTATAGTTCCTATACCATGGTTTTTGACCAGCATATCCTTAAGCACAAACTTGGAAACCTGAGAAAAAAAATTCTCCAATTGTACACAAAATAGCTTCAAGTATTTAAACCATCTAGATCACATCAAAATAAATTCATAAACCCTTTCTATGCCACTAATACACCTTGAAAAATTTAAATTCTTCAAATGACACCTGAAAAAAATCTATACTCTACCTATAGACCTTCAAGATCAAAATCCCTGAACATACCTTGAGCACACATACTTGCAATATAGATCTTGAAATTAAAAAATCATAAAGTAATCACCTTCATATCAATAAAATTATTAATTTCCCTCCATAATTGGCTAGTACATCCTCTCATGACCTTATGAGGTTACCACAAGATTAATGAATCTCTCAACACAAAGAAACACCTTATGGAACATCATTCTTCTATCTTCTCAAAAACACACTTAAAACTACAACATCTTCAAATATTTAAAATAGTTGATCTTGAAACTCTCCTTTATTATCCTAAAATATCAATCAAAGCTCAAATGGTAGCCATCATGCTTCCTCTTACTTGTCAAGTGTCACCTTGAAGCCTAGATAGAGATGCCCCTTTGTCATAGTGAGATTAAAAGTCCCAAAACACAGGATACTACCATATCTCCATATTCTCATTTGAATTGAAGTCCTACCTCATCACCAAATTGACTTTGAATGGATCCTTGACTTCACTCTTTGATTTAGACTTGTCAATAAATTTAGATAATAGAAACTCTAGACTTTCCTTCATGTCTATCATGGCAAACAAACCATCTCTAGTCTCAGTTTAATCTCTCCTAATAGTCTTAGGTTTTGACAACCATTTTTGACCTCTTCCTTGCACACTAGGAGCTCCATACACCTTATTTTTCTTTGAAGACTCAATAAACATGTTCTTTCAATACCTAGAAATGTGACCAAATATATAACATCTAAAACAAGCAAGATCATTCATACCTTTTGCTTAATAATGATTGTGATCTTTCTTTTATTGATTTCTTCTCCTCTTACATTCTCTAGCAATGTGTCCAAATTGATTGCATTCATAATAATGAATCTAGGATGAATATCTCATTGCATTTATCTATCTAGCTTGTCTTTTTTCTTGCACTCTAGGATCCTGATTGAACTTATCTTGACTTGATGGTCTTTGCTTGCATAACTTAGCAATGTGACCAAAGTTTTGACAACTGTAGCAAATAATGTTTTCCATAACTTTTATTTGAATATGGTAGTGACCTCCATTTGAATGATTACTTATTTTTACATAGTCCTTTGCATTATGACCAACAAGATGATAAACAAAACAATGGTCCCAAAAATATTTTTCATACCTTGAAGCATTTAGTTTTCTAATAGGCTTCTTCATTTTGATCTTAACCTGATCTATCTTATTGACTTTCATTCTACCGACCTCTTTATCTTGTCTTTATTTATTTTGATCTTCTTCAAGCTTGCCTATCTTGACTATGAACTTTTCATGTTTATCCTTTAGGGAAGTAAGATTAGTCTTTAATTGAATACATTCATCTTCTTTAGCTCTCATGCTTTAACTTGCAACCTCTAATTGAATTCTAAGATATTTTATGGTCTCCTTATCCCTCTTATCTTATTTAGCCATGTCATCCTTCATTCTACATGCTTTCTCTTCTATAGTCTTTATATAATCAAGATTAGACTTTAACTCATCATGCTTACTTTGCTTTGGACTCAACTAAGTCTTAAGATGTCTATATTCTTCCTCTTTTGAACTCAAATTTGCCTTTGTATCCCTTAATTTATCCTCAAAAAGTTGATCTTCTCTTTATCATCACTTGATCTTGATCTTGCCTTTTCCATAGACTTGATCAATTCTTGATTCTCCTTTTCCTCTCTCATGGATTTTCTTGACAAACTTCCCTCAATAGACCTAAGTTGTACTTCAAAACCTTTGATCATATTCCTCATTTTATAATTCCTTTTCTTTTGCTCCTTCAGTTCACCATGTATACTCTTGATTTTAGATTCTAGATCAACTTCTTCTTCCTAATTATCATATAAAACTTTATCATCAAACATGATGATCTCTTCACCCATATTGAATCTTGGATCACTTTCAAGTGGTTAAACTTGTAATGAAGGTCATGCTCTGATAACAATTGTTGGAGGTGCAATCGTTGAGGGGGGGGGGGGGGGGTGAATCAATGATGCAAGATAATTCAATTCAATTCCCAACTCTTATACATTCAACATACATTAATCTTGATCAAGCAACATAAACATGAAAGCACATACATTAAAATCATACATAAGATCATACATCACATGAACACATAATATATGTGGAAAACCCTCTTAGGGGATAAAACCCATTAAAACTTACAAGATGGACTACAATCCTATAAAAAAATCCAAAATTTAGATTAGCACCAATTGATCAAGGAACACCCATCCCTTAGTTTAGTGAGACACCCATCCCACAAGGAACACCCTCTACTTAATCAACTAAGCACTCACTCAGATACCTTGATTTGATCTCCACCTTTGATCTTATGTCTTCTACATTTGATGATGTACTTATCTTAATTTCACATATAAGCAATGTATCCAAAACACCCTTTTAGATGAATCTTCACTTCTCAACACATACACAATTAGAAAACCTAAAAAAAATCTATCACAACATCAACAACATGACTTATAAGTCAAGGACACACTCCTCAACCTACTTAGCTCTTCAATCCATCCTCTAAGCACACTCATTCAATCAACCTCTAGGGCTTACTCTCTCAATCTACCTCTTCTAGGATTATTAGGTCCACTAACCTATCAGTTCACATTCCTAAAATAGATTAGATAAATATGATTGATCATTTTTTTCTCTCTAATGGTCCTCAATGACTTGTACCTTCTCTTTCAAAGGTTCCTTCACTCAATATCACATCTACTCTTCTGTTCATTCACAAGACTAGAAACCATTACCTTGGTCTCCACTATTTATAGATTCTTCATGCATATCACCATATAGGTCAGTGATAATACTTGTCTTAACCCTTAAGACATCTTACATAGCTCAATACCATCCTCACAAGTTGGCCATAACAAATATGGGTCACACTTAAGTAGTTACACATTTAAATTAGGCCTTATTATCCCTTAGAGGTCTTATGGAGACCTATTCACCCAATTATCACTTCATTGAGAAAGATTAGAACACAAGAACACTTTAACAATACATAGACCCATGTCACACAATCTATACGTCCACCTTAAGTGATAACATCCATCACAACACCCTTCTGCTATAGCAATTATCCCAAACATCATTTTGTACACATGATCACCAAGAATGAACATAAATTCAATTTTTAAGCCTTTGATGATACATAATATGTATTGGTCAAACCTCCATAATCCACAAAAATTTTCCTCATGAAGTATACAAGATGATCTAACACTTAGTTCATCTTAAAACATCAAAATACCATCAAGAACAAATCAATTACCCTTCTTGGGTTACTTGCAAAGTATGAACACACACACAGTCCACTTTGGAGCTCAATAACATTTAATGTACAAACATTAAATCCTTTAAATAAATATTTATGGATTTACCTTGAATTCTTATACAAATTTTCTTTTTACACCATGGTCAAATTTTATATATATCAAAAGTTATAGCACAAAACCTATAGACTGGTCTTCCATCACAAATTCAAATATTTGAATTACAATGGTCACTGAGAAACTCTTAAACTTTGAACATGTTGACCTCATCTAATAAAACCTTGAAATATTGACCAAAAATTAACCATCAATCTCCTCAAATCATCTAGGTCTTTATCTTACAATGCTCATTGTTAGATCTTGATCATAAGTCCCATAATTACAAAACTTGGCACCCTCATATGCCTTCTAAACACTTTACTATCAATCCATGTGATTATGCTAGTAGGTATTCCCACATTCTTTTTTGAATCTTTACCATGTCCCACACCATTGATCTTCATAAGTACAAATCTCCACTCATCATCGATCTTCTATCAGATTAGTGAGCTTGTGACACTTGTCACTAACATGTGCAACCTTTGACATGTTGACTTTATATGCACCATGGATCTCAATATGTACAATTAATAACTCATCTTTGGATCTTCTATACCATTTACCTTAGACTTAAGTATGATTAAACTTGACGGTCTTTGGCCCATCAAAGTTTGTTAGATCAACTTTGAAGCTTTATAACTTGATCTAGAATTCACTTCAAGAATCTAAATTTTTAGGGTAGCTTATTGGAACTATAGAAAACATATCCATGTAAACATTTGACCATTATTAAATTTATTTATACATGAATTAAATGCACAAACTTACTGGTTCATACATATATGCATGATGTGCATTGATGGTCTAGCTTCTCTTAAGCTAGAGTATGCATTTTGCTCATTCTAAATGATCACAAAACATACCAGATCTTTGTCAAGACATATATGGATGCCTCATAACCTCTTATTTGTCATTATATACCTACATAATTTCCATATTTATTATATATATCAAATATATCACTTTATCATTAATGTATTAGTACCACATTCTCTCTTTGACATCAATGACAATCTAAGACACCAATGACCATGTTAAATATATTTTAATTCCTTATATTTTGTGTGAAGTGTTATTTAAGGACATTTTCCTTGAAGTTTCAAATAATTTATAGTGTCTTGCATATACCTTATCTTTTTTGCCCTTCAAGTTGTAGGTTTTTGCCTAACCTTCATGCAAAACACTCATGTTTGAAACCCTATCATAGAATCTGATTAACCCTTGTCTCTATTGGATTCATTAGTAGTCATGAAAGTGCCAAGATGAAAGTAGATAATTGAATAACTTGATTCATCACCATATATATTAGGCTATGATTTTAGTTTCTTCTCTTACACTTTTCCTTGGAATAGACATAAGTCTTAGAGAAAGGGCACTGAATTACCTATTAATGCATTCTCAAAATATTTATCTTCTCTCATGTTTATCACAGACCTTCAACTCTTCTTCAACAAGTAAATGTCTCTAAGATGTAGGTAGACATGTAGCTTGCATTGGATGAGTAGGTAAGGTTTTAGGATGAATTGTAGACATTAAAATATTTTGAACTTCCTTAGGTATTTTAAATTTTAATGGATCCTATAACATACCTAAATTTTCATCAAAACTCCCATATCATTTAAATTAGGTAGCATTCTATTCTCAATCTTTGCAAGTAGCTTGTGGTTCCTAGACCAGCCTATAGGGGTGAATTAGGAAATTTTTGAATGCATCTTGTGTTTAAAGAAATTTAATGTAGACTAATGATAAAAACATAAAATTATTAATTATATTAATAATATAGTTAACTTCATTCATACCCTCTGATCCCTTCCAAGACATCATACTCCATAAACCTACAATTTTCTTTCTTACATTTATCTAGGTTGGTTGTAGGTGACTATTTGAGAATGGTTTAAATGTGAACTTTTTAAATTGACCCTCTCACTCCATTGTTATATCTTTTAAGGAATTCATACCTCATTTAAATTTTACTCTCAATTTATTATAAAATCTATTGGCCTTATCATACTGTTCAACAACCTTTACCTTCTTGTCTTGAACTCAGACTTGTGTATAAGTATTGGTATTGTAGACTCTCTCTATGACTGTGACATTACTTACTTCAGTCCTATTTTTTATATCAATTGAATAAGATGTATTTATGAGTATGTATTATTTCCTATGGATTCATAGTTATAACTAACTCTCTTTGGAATGAACCCATGTCATTTATTCAAAAGAGGACCTACAATTCTATCACATGTAGGTCTCTTTTCTTTCTTGGATAACCTACTAAAGATAAATCCTTGAGTCTAAATAATTAAAAACTATATCAACCCTTTTTAAATCATTATAACTCTCTCCATAATCTATGGATCTATTATCAACATTATGCCACTTTAAATTATCCAATTGATTTGTATAGGCCTATGTTTTAGTCATCTTGAATGCAAAGTTTGTACATAGAGGTTAGGTCTCTTCATCATGATTTTAGTGAGATAAATAGAGTATATCAAGGTAATCTAAGTTCTTGGGATTCTACATCACCCCTCTTCATGGCTTGAACACTTTAAAATGAAACCTTAGAGTTAATGAATACTCACCTATAGGTCAACAGACATGTAGGTGAGTGAAACTTGTCTAAAAACCTCATTGAAGGGTGAATTGTGATTCATTATCCTTAATTTATTTCACAACATTTTCATTATTTATCTTATCATGTTATTTCATGTTTTATCATTGTTATTTGAGCCAAACTACACTTCTATCATGTAGAAGATTGCTCATATACTGTACCTACTTTCCATATTATAATATGCTTGGAGACTATAGATAAAGATCACATGTAAAGATAAGAGTGCATGAATAATATGAAATTGAGATGTCCTCCATGAAATTTTAGGCATTTATATCTTATGAAGGTGACAAACATCTTAAACAAACCAAAACACACTTGCAGCAGGGCAATATGCTCACACACTTGAGGCACCTTTCCTCTTGTGGAAGACACTTCATGGATTTGAAATAGATTCTGAAAATTCCATTTAAAGGATTTATTTTACCTCTAAAAACATCCCTCAAAAACAATATTCTCCATCAAATTTTGAAGTGGAGAAACAAGATCAAAATCAAACCCTCCATGAATAAACAAGGCATAGTGATCGCCTGTCATTCTTAGCGATTATTCATAAATAAGAGGGGATGAATCTATAAAATATTTCCACAAAATGGAATCATACTAGGAATACTCCTCTAGTGAAAATTTTAGGACTCAACTCTCTCTCCTTTGTCTATACAATCCCCTTGAATTTTGCCCTTGGAAGCTTATGAAGAGAGTGATGGAGGTTTTGAAGTAACTTTTGAATTTTTAAGACCTGTCACAATAAAAAAACATGGATTTCACTAGTACAGGTTTAAAGGACACTTTTAAAACATTTTATCTTTAATTTGAGTTTACATGCCTGTACAAGTACCTAAAAATCCCTTCAAATCAAGATTCTGACTTGCTGACATATATGAAAGTTATGTAACTACTCTAAAGTCTTTGGAAAGTGTCTTGTACATATTATTCACTTGAAGAGCTTTGACATACATGCAAATTTATCAAAGATCACCATTTTCCTTATAAAACACTATCTTAAAGTCCATAAAATAACCTTAACTTCTCGAAAACATTATGAAATTTTTATATAAGTTAATCAAGGCATTAAATGAAATTGAATAACACCTAAGGACCTATGACATCACTTGACCAAGTCTCATCTCTCCATGACATGACTAGGATAGTATACATAAAGATAAATTATTACCTTAATTTCTCTAAAACTAGCTTAAACAATGCTAATAAGGTTTTATGAAGACTTTTTGAATGCTATTAAGGAATGATAAAGTTATGAACAAAGGTTAACAAAATATGACACTCATGTTTTCACCTATAAGGGTTGACATTTTGACCTTGAGGGTCAAAATTGGTCCCAAAAAAAAAAGCATAAAAGAGAGGTAAAATCATAATAAGAACCAAGATACAAAGAATTAAAAAATACCAAGAAAAGCAAAGCAAAGCAAGCACCTTAGAATAAGGTGGTTAAGAAGACGAAGAAAACTAGATAAGGAATTTGAAGCTTCACAAATGGAGAAATAATTTTCACCTTCCCATTTTTAGAGCTCCAAACTAAATTCATCTGCATCCTTTAAACAATTATTTCATCCTCCTATATCTATGAGGATCCATTATTCATCATGATCCATATGGTATAAATCTTTCTCTACATTTCTATGATACATTCATACATCCATTGGCAACATGAGACTTTCATGCTTATATTACATTATATTTTGTCTATATTTTTAGAATATCCTTATTTCAATAAAAATTTATCATATATTTCCCACACAAGAGTTAGGATTATTTGAAAAAACATTAAAACATAAAATATTGTAAAATATAATTTTAGTTTATTTGTCTTCTATATTTATTGGTTACATAGATACACATGGTTAAATATCATTGATTTGTATATGTACTCTTCATGTTATATATTTGACTTAGATCCAGGATATATAGTTAATATATGATCATAGATTTAAATATTCTTTATTTTATAAAGACAAGACTTGGGGACATTCTCACATCAGATGTATGTCTATAGTAGGAGATACCTTTTTCATTGTGTTGACTATAACATAATTCCTAATTTACATTTTCATATAGATATGTATATAGTTCAATACACATATAATTACTCTACCTTACACATTGTGTGTCTAGTTACATGGATACATTATGATTATAATGCATGTTCTCTTATATTGATTATGATTGATTTCAAGTGTGTGTTGGTCCTTGTGTGTGATTGTGCATGTTTATTTGCATGTAGTTTTTGTATTTCCCATAGAGGATCCTCTAGTTTTAAATTATAGTCAATTATGTGGGCATGATTTTTTGCTGATAACTCTCACCTTAATTTGTTTGATAGGTACACTTATATTATGTGATTACATTAAATATTGACTATATATAATAGCATAAATATTTTGGATTTATTATATTTTTTACTATCTTTATTATCTATGGATTATTATTCACATTTAACATAATATATCTACTTTTTATTAGGCCACCTAATCATAAGATGCTAAGTGTCAATGTGGTTGATATATCACATAAATAGATAGCACAAAAGGTGACTATCATTACCAACACCACTCTCTAGATCCATGTTTTTTTGGGATGTATAATAATGCAACTCCAAATGCATCACATCAACTCTAATGACTACCTAGTGGAATCAAAACAAAACCTTACTAACTCATTATATCATTTGTATAAATTTAATAATAAAATCCATTTTAAAAGCCTTGTTTCTTGTACTTAGTGTGATTGTGCTCATTTTAATACATGTATGCATATAGAAATGGATTTAATACCTCATAATGACTCTCTTTATTTGGATATAATAGGATCTTAACTTGGATAAGGGCTAGTTCAAATGATTATAATCAAATATGTAAAGAATATGGAATATTTACTTAGTGTGAAATAATGTAAGTATGCCTCAATAGTGAAATTTTCAAGTGATAGAAAATTTGACTTAGATGTGCCTTTATAATAATCTAAAATGAGAAAACCTTATGCTACCTATACAAAAATTACATACCAACATGTAAGGGAAGGTCTAAATTTGAAAAATAGTTGTTTCTAGAGTGAAATAAAGGATTGACCTAGAGGGTTTAATATCGACTACCAATAGTAAATCATATTAGTCAATTTTGTCATGAAGGGTAATATTTGAAATTATAGATATCAGATGTACATATAGATTCTTAAAGAGGTTTTTAGCATTTAAGAAAAACATTGTGGGTAAGATATCAACTTATAAATAGATAATTATGTATAGGTACTCAAGATAGAATGAGGTACCAAAATAGGTCTAGATTAAGTAATCAGGTCAATTAAAGTAAAAGTGACCCAGAATTGACATTATGAATGATTCATAACCAAATTGAGTGACTATACCATGCCCATGTTCCCATGGAGGCAATCAATGGTGAGGAAATTTTAAAGAGAATATACTATATTATAAAGGTATTCTGATAGGAATATATAATTTTTTTTTTTTGAATATGAATATCCTTTATTCATCATGATCTGTATTGTAAAAATCATTCCCTAAATTTCCATCACATGCATCATACATCTAAAGTAGGCATGAGACCACGATGTTTAAATTGAATTATATTTTTTTTCTATATTTGGGATAAATCGTTATTTCACTCATATTATCTAATAATTTATACATAGGGGTAGGATTAATTGAAAAAACATTAAATACAAAAATAAATGTAAAATAAAAAATAAAAAATGTACTTTGTCCTTGTCTTTATTAGTTATTTCATATAATTTCTTATAAAACTATTGGTATAGGTTACATATTCATTTTATCCACATGCTCCTCATGTTATTTATCTAATTTAGATGTAGAATATGCACATTATTTATGATCATGGATTTAAATTTTCTTTGCAGCTTTATCAATCTCACATTCAAGGGAATTCTCACATTATAGAAAATTTTATAGTGGGAGACATAGTTTTCATTATGTTTACTATAGTATCCTTCTTATTTTCCATTATAATATAGATATTTATATAGTTTCTTGCACATATACTTATCTATCTTACATATTTTGTACATAGTTACATCAATACATTGTGGACACATCACATGTTCTCTTATATTACCTATGATAAGTCACATGAGTGTGATTTTTCATGTTATTTTGATTTATTTATTTTTATTTTCCATAGTGGATCCTTTAATTGTCAAGTTGTGTCCATTATGTGTGGTTGTTTTCTTGTCTCTCTGTGTTGTTTTACTTTTTTTGATAGTTACACTTATTATATTTAGTTACATTCTTGTGCATGATTACATTAGATTGAATATATAAAGTGATAGCATAAATCCTTTGAATTTATTAACTTTATTTTACATCTTCAATATTTGTGGGTTATTATTTGCATTTAGTATAATTTATTTGATTTGCATTTGGCCACCTAATGATAGTATTATAAATGTCTATGTGGTTGATGTGTCACAAAAATTAAGTATATTAAGGGTGAATATAATCACAAATACCACTATTGAGATCAATTCTCAGTTATGGATGTCCACTACTATATCTCTCGCTATACCGCATCAACTTAGATAACCACCTAATGGGCTCAATGTAGTCCCTTACCAACTCATCTCATCATCCCTATATAAATAATATTTATACCCATATATAAATTCTTGTTCCATGGAAATACACCAAACTCATAATCATTCCTCTATGGTATGAAAATATATAAATAAAATCATATTAATAAAATGCTTATTCATCACCATAATAACATTATATTTTTTATTTTCAATAAGGGTTACATAAAATTAGGTATTATCCCAGTGAAATTAAATAACTTAATTAATGGGTCTAACATATATTAACACTTAACCATGGCCCTAAGTTAAGGTGGGGATAGGCGGGGAGTTACAACTTATGATCTTATATGGGTGAAATAAGGAGTAGATTTAAAGGTTTTCAAGTAATGTAATGTAAATTTTATAATAAGTGAACATTAAGCATATTCATAGGCATCATGAACCCTGTGTAAAAATTTAATCCTAAATAAAATGAATTTGGTACACTTGGTGTAATAATCATACTAAGATTAAAATAGTTTATTCTATGATGGACAAATTCTTCCTGCACAAGGGCTCATTTAACCTCAAACAATTTTTTGAGGGTAACTTGGGGAATGTTTTATTGTTTACTATATCTGATCACCACCCCCATTGAAAGCATTTCTTCTCTTAAAATTGAGGATGATAGTAATAAATATGATTTGAAATATCTATATAAGCTCAATGTTTCACATTTTCAAGATAGAGAGTGTAGAGAGGGAATTAAAACTTCATGGAACATTTCCAAAATGTTGAGTAATACATCTTCCAAAATTAATACTTGGAATAGTTGTGTGAATATGAGAATTTTTTATGAGATGCGATGGGAAAATCAAGGATAAAGGAATGATAAATTTATTTAGACAAATTCCCAAGAGAAACTAATTTTATTTGAAAATTCTCTCTAGGAATACCCCTATAATGATTATCTTCTAAAGAATATAGTTTTTCTAAAACACAACATAAGAATGACATAGTAGTATATTGTAAGAGGGGCTCAGATTAGGTCAAAAGTTAACTAGTTAAATTTACGGGAAAAAGGAACTAAATAATTCTTGATCTTATGCAAAACTAAACATAGTAATAAAAAAAAAAAAGAGATTGGTGGTGTTCTTACTGAATCTATCATTGAAATAAAAATTCTTTCTTTTATTTTTATTCCAATCTATTTTATTTAGATGGCTCTATCCAATAGATTGAATTGAATAGGAAAAATTGTTCCACGTGTTTTCATAAAAAGGTTACCCCATAGCTAGTTACTTTCCTTGACATTGATTTCTCTCTTTATGGAGTCTTTACTACCATTGACACTCTAAAAAATGATAAGGCTCCAAGTATTGATGGTTTCTGATCTAAATTTTAAAAGGAATGGATTTCCAAATATTATATTTATATGTATAGAGAGGTTATGTAAGTTCTCTCTCTTGGTCTTGAAATCAATAGAGGCATTTTAAAAATAATACCTAAAGAGATAGATCAATATCAAGTCACAAACTGAAGACCAATAACCCTTTTAAATTTTTCCTATAAATTAATATCTAAGATAAGTTCTTCCTTGCTTCTAGATATTATTTTTGATACCCAAACAAGATTTGTTTAGAAGAGATACATTCTTCATAACATTTTATTATAACTTGGAAGGAATGAAATGGGATCATAAATCTAATAAAATTATGAGTAATATATTTCTTAACGTTGAAAAGGCTTAGGACATAATTGAGTGCCACTTCATAAGCACTATGTTGTGTGTATTTAGTTATCAGGGTAGGTTTTAAAAAACTGTCAATGTGTTATTCAAATATGCCTTGAGAATGATCAAAGTTAATGAAAATGTAACTAAATATCTTATATTGGATCACTTCCTTAAGAAAGGGTGCCCCATATCCCATTCTCTCTTTGTGATTGCAATAAATGATATACATTATTTACTTAGAGATGCCTCTTTGGCCCCCCTATTAAAGGGATATTTTTACTAAACTCATCTAAGCTATTGGATGTAATATTTACAAATGAAACTACTCTCCTTCCTATATTTGAAAAATATAATTTCCAATATATTTATTATAGACTTAATATGTATTCTTTACGTCTAAGTCTAGATTTGCTTACCACAAGTGCTACATTATTGGGTGGAAAGAAACCCCTCTTGACATGATGTCTGAATTTGGATGGATTTGAAATGGTCCTAAGCATTTAATTAGATATTTGGGTAACCCTTTATCACTCTTTTTATCCTTAAAATAAATGTGGGGATGTCTATTTGTGAAGATCAATGATAATATTTGTAAATGTAATGGTCAAATACACTCCTTGCCTAGTTGATTTCAAGGTTGTCAGAAAATTCTCTCTTCCAAAAACATCTACTATTATTCCTGTTGGTTGTTTAACAAGTCTCAATTTTACAAAATTCATTATATAACTATGGAATTCTTGTGGTTTGATGGAAAGGCTAACATGAAACGTCATGATATTAATTGGGATGTTTGTTGTAAACCTAAATTTATTGGTGGACTAGGTCTCAATGATTCAAGAGTCTAAGGTATAACCTTGGCTATTAAGTGGATAATTGGATCCATTCAAGGCAATGGACAATGAAAAATATTGAATAGAGATAATTTAGAAAGGGTCTTACCAAAAGTTAAGTGAAAGTGGCATGGATCATGTATGCAACAAATTACAATGGATCTATAACTTGTCCTACTTAGTGGACTCCAATCTTAGAGAAGGTAATATTACCAAAATTATTCATTGCATAGTTATTTATATATGTACATGACCAATTTGGATCCACTAAACCTAACTAAGGGATATCTTATCACACAACAACAAAGGAGATGGATCTAAATCCTCTAGGCAAATGACATTCTATAATAACCCTAACTAGGCCTAAAATACATAAAAGAGATCTAATCAAGTGCTCACTAAAGCTTATGGCAGAAATGGGAATATTTAATAATAAATAAAATAAAAAATTGCAAAGAGAACTATGCTCCAGTAAATGTATAGGTAAACTAAAAAATGAGTAAAAAATTCATCCTACTACTTTATGAAATATATAATCTAGTAAATGAAAGATTAAAAGTCAAGAATACTTACCTTGATTGAACCTATCATTCCTTAATCTCTCCCTTGGCCAATGGTGCTTTGTAGTAGGTTATTGTGGCTTTACAAGGATCATACTATACAAATCAGCTCTAGGATAAAAGACTCATACTTTGCATCCAATAATTTCCCATAAGACAAGATTATTTCAATCCAAGGCAAAATCGTAAGAAATGTATCCTCTAATGTAGAAATAATAGAATTTAAACCTATATCAATTCAAAAATGAATGTTCCTCTCTTTAGAAATGAAGTGAAGGGGGTATTTATAGCCAAGGATTGACCATAAAACATCTTGGGAATTTATCTTACAAGGTCATCTAGGTCAATCTTCTTTCGTAGGAAAGATAAATATTAGGTTTTGAACTAGATCAGCTAGGTCGATAGAGTTTTGTAACATTCATTCAATTCCTAACAAGATTGACTAGGTAGACATAGTAGGAAAATGAATAAAATGGGGTTTATGCTTTGTTAGTGTCTATTTTTGAAGGTGAATTGCTTAGATTAATGTATAAACATGTTTTGATTTCTTAGAAAGTTGGATAAAAGTAAATTTAATGTTTTTAAGTAATGGTATAAGGACCAACAATCTTGTGAATCACCAAAGGTATACCCACCCCTTTCCTAGAGCACCCTTTAAGGCACACACTTAGAGATATTGAAACTTGAAGGGTTTATATAAGATAGAAAGCATCAATAAATGATTAAGTTTTAAAAATATTGTGTGTATACGTATGTGCCAATCTAAGCTCATCAGTGTCACATAATTGTAATAGTCAATGCTTCTTCAAGAAAGAACATAGCAACACACAAAGTTGAGCTAAGCATAAAGTTAAATATTAAAATTGAAATGGATATATAGAATTTATTTGGAAATAAATTAAAGTATCATATATATACCTTTACTTATGTTTATTCTTGAATGGTTGTTTATTTTATTTATATCTTGATCGTGCAAGGCACATTAACTATTTTGGACAAACCCTAAGCATATAAAATTAAATATTAAAAACAAAAATCATATGGAACTCAAAATAAATAAACTTTACATAGATGAATAAGTCACTTGTGAAATTGTTAGAACCAAAATACCAAGGAAAAATGGATAAATTATAATAAATCATATAACTAAAAATCCAAGGTTATTAAATGACTGACAAACCCAAATAAATGTACCTTAAGTAATAAAAGTAACAAACCAGATCAAACCAAAGACACATAAAAATAAAATAACAGATCTAACATCTATGTAAAATAAGTAATAGACCATACTTAAAAAAAGATTGAAAAAGGAAGTAAAGTAAAACAACATTGATGAATGAGAAGTAACAACCCAAACTTAGTCAACAATGGAAAAAGTGAATAGCAAAAACAGAAAAAAATTGTCCAAAATAGGGTGATAAATTTATAATTTAAAATAAAACAAAGGAAATATGAGAAGGATAATTCAATAGTTAAAATAACAAATGCATAGTCACTCAAATATGAATATTTTGTTCTTCAAATATATTAAACCAAAACAAAAAAAAAGAGATAAAATATAGGGAATACAAAAGTTTGGAAAAAGAGTTAGAAATAAACTTGCCTCTCAAAGGGGAATATGAAATGGGTGTTGGGGTAAATATAGGTAGTATCAAGGTGGAACATATTTATCAAAAACAAGAAACTCAAATCAAGTTATCAAAACAAGAAGACTCTTGATGTGAAGGACTCTAGAGAACTTGTCTTAGCTAAACAAATTTGGGTTATCTATTGAGGTATAAATATCATTCCATGAAGGCTATATGCATGAAATTAAGATGGACCTACCATACCACAATGTGCTCCCAATTTCTTAGGTCCCATTATAGAGTCATCAATCTACTATGAAGAATGGGTACATACATGAGAAAGTACATATTACTATAGATAATTTTGAGATATCCTATGCCAGTCTACTGACCTAATGCACCCTAATAGACCTCAACTCTATCATGAAACCAATGGTGGATTTTGAGCTTTGACAAGAATAGGATATGTGCTTGATAATCACATCTTTTTATGTGATTTTGAATTTTGGTTTTATAGATGCATTTTTATCATTACCTTTTGTTTTAAATGATTTGTATTTTAACTTATTTTTTATGTCTTTTTCTATTCCTCCTCCATAGGGAAACAAAAAACCAAACATGGGCATTAAACATGACTATCACTATAAAACTTAGACTTGATAGCTAAGGAAAAGAATTTAAAGAGCATGGTGTCTAAGACTCTTATGTTATCATGTTAAATAAGAATGCTATCTTGAAATAGACTTTGGTGTGCTAAAATTAGAATGAAATATAGGGGAAGATGAAAATGAACATGGAATGATTGAGTTACCTCAAATAATAAAACATGTGAATTTGATATAATGAAGGTAGACATGGCTCTATATCATAGGAAATAATGTAAGTGTATGGAGACATGCAAAATATATTTATTTAAAGTTTTAGCCACAAAATAAGATACCTAATTTTCAGAGTATGAAGTCACAATGCTTAACCATTACCATAATTCTTCAAGGAAATCACTTAATTAAAGATATTTTGTTGAATTTGAAAGATTTATGAGAGACCTAGTCCTATCCAAGGTATTATACTACAACTCACAAAAGGGAAACCAAATGGGTGAAAAGGATGAAAAATAATATAAGAATGTTTTATGAGGAAGGCTTGGTCCTATCCAAGGTCTTAGACTGGGCCTCATAAAAAATAAACCAAATAAGTGAGAATAAACTTGTAAAATGACAAATAAATGATAAAAAAGAGACACCAATATTTGAATAGGAAATAAAATATATTTATGAGCATGGTTAAGTCCTATCTATAGTCTTACATTACAACTCAAAAAGAAAAATAAGTATATATAGACTTAAGGACCAATTATAAGAACTAAGGCTACTGAGAATAAATTAATGGCGCACCTTGGGTAAATTTGTAGAAAACTTGAAAATAAAAGTATTTATAATATATGGAAACATGTAAGATGTGTAAAATAGTAAATATTTAAGCAAAATATTTCTTAAAATTTTGAGCATCAATGGGTTCATTAAAAATATGTCCATTAATTTGTAGTTTATGCGTACTAGGACCAAGCATGTATTTGATGAGTTAAGGACCCCACCATTTTTTGGCATGTTTTCTTTCTTTGTCATGCATATAATCTAGTTTAAGGACTAGGTCACCGATATTGAAATTATGTACTTTAAATTTTTTGTTATGTTGTTTAGCAATGCAATCTTTGTATTGACAATTATGATTTAAGGCATCCATATGTTTTTCATCAAATAAATCTAAAGCATGGAGACTAGGTTTATGCAATTCCTCATCAGGAATAATACCATGAAAATAAATGCATAAGGATGGTAACTCAATTTATAAAGGTAGGAATGGTTTAGAATCATTTAGTAATGAAAATGGTGTTGCCTCAATGGCAATATGTATGCTAGTGTGATAATCCCAGAGTGTGGGATAAAGTTTTAGATGCCAATGAATATGAGATTATCGAATTGTATTTTTAAATGTTTAATTTAGGATTTTTTTGGTGGATTATTCTTTCCCATTGCATTAATGATGATAAGGTGTTGAGAACTTGTGCGTAATTTTGAATTTTGCACATAGTTTTTTTGTCTTTATTTTTGAAATTGTCACTATTGTCAAAAATGATGGTATGGATAGATTTAAAATAAAAAATGATTTGATTGAGAATAAATTTGGAAATGATAATACCATTAATGTTAATAAGATGCATAGATTATACACACTTGATGAAGTATTCAATGGCAATGAATGAATATATGACCATCTTGTGATGTAGGTAATTTATCAATGAGATCTAATCCATACATAGAGAATGGCCAAGGAGACTCAAAGGTTTGGATTTATATTAGAGGAGAGTTAATAATATAATCATAAATTTGACAAGGATTACATGTTTTAAAAAAATAATTGCATCTTTTTCAAGAGTCAACCAAAAATAAACCATGCACAAGCATTTTTAGGTTGTGGCGTGACTACTACATAAACCTATGTAGATGCCCCCATGTGCTTTTTCAAGAAGCGCTATAAAGTATTATAGAACTACACAAAAAATTAAGGTACCTTATGTATTAAAATAATATAGGGTGTTGTATCGAAGTACATATTTGTATGCTTGTTTGTGAATTCAAGTCTTTTCAAGAGAATATTTTTTTGGAGGGTAGGTATGATGCTCATTGAATTGGGTGGTATTTTTGTACCATAAGATTTCTCTAATAGTAATAATTTTATATGAAAAATTAGAGTCATTTTAATTTTTATATAAGAAGGTGACTTCCTCATTTATCTAAAGAATTGGGAATCATGAAGAACTTGATGCTTATGAAATATAGATGCCGATGAAGCAAGAAAATCGTCAATAGTATTTTATTCTCATGGAATTATTTCAATGGTAAATGAAACTAATTATTTGGAAAACACAGTGTAAATTTGATGTTATGTGATAGGGTTTTCAATTTTACATTGAAAATCTTCACTAACTTGATGGCATATTAGTTGTGAATCACCTAAAGCATATAAATATGGAATGTCTAAATCGATTAGGGCTTGCATGATTAGTATAAGAGATTCCTATTCAAACCTATTATTAGTGACATCAAAGGTTAATTGAATGCTAGAGGTATGATTTTATCATGGGGGTTTGTTAAAACACACTCTACCCAAGTTCCTTGAAGGCATTTTATGCCATTGAAGTGAAGTGTCCAAGTGTCTTCATACAAGTCAATTATAAATATTGGTAATTATTTAATAAATACTTTAGATTTAGTGGAGGAAGGAGGAGGTTCAATTTCTTCATGGTTATTTTCTTCTAAATATGCAGTGAAGATGTGGAATTAATTTTTGAGTGCGATACTTGGTTAAGACCTTCAATATAAGGAATATCTTCATCAGGAAGAGTATCTTGAATGTGATTAGTAGGTGGTAGGGAAGTAACTAAAAGTTGATCTGTGATAACCTAACCTTGGATATATTTTCATGCAATATTTTAGAGGTCAAAATCCATCAATAGGACCATCCATTTGCTGATTATAACTCCAGGTAGGAAATCTTTGAAAAATAAATGGCAAAGTGGATCATAATGAACAATGACATAATTATTTTGATAGATCATATAATTATGAATCTTTTTAGTTACAAAATAAATAGCTAAACAATAATTTTCTACTTTTGTATAACATTTTGTGTAATAGATTAAACCTTAACTAATATAATAGATAACATATTATCTACCAGTATTACCCTGTTGAGTGAGTATCACCGTGCCTAAGATGGGGGTATATGACATATATAAGATTAATGGATGATCATTTGAATGTGGGAAAAGAGTATGAGGATGAATCAAGAATTATTTTATGTTTTCAAATTACTTTTGGCATGAATCAATACATTCTAAAGCATTACCCTTTTTCAAAAGGGAATTAATTGAGTATGTATAGTAAGCCAATTTTGAAACAAAGTGGTGAAATACCCTAAGTTTTTAAACGTGTGTTGATATGTATGGAATAGGTCAAGGTATTGACATGTTGATAATATCTTGGATTTTAGTTAGATTGACATACATGGCATGGTGATAGACTAGAAAACCTAATAATTTACTAGAAGTAACACCACACACACATTTGAAGGGGTTGATTATAACTTTATATTAATAAATCGATCAAAGATGAAAACTAAATAATGAAGATGAGTATGGAAATGTTTAGATGTTTAAATAAGATCATCCACATAGGTTTAACTATTTTGTGAAAGAGATAATGAAAAATAAGTTCATTGCATGTTGATAGGTAGCTCTGGCATTTTTGATCCTGAAAGGCATTTTAACATAATAATAGGTGCCCCATTCTATGGTAAATGTTGTTTTATATTAATCCCAAAGAGTTATGTGAATTTGGTTATATACCAAGAAACTGTCCATGAGGGATACCATTTTGTAACCTATAGTAGAATTGACAATGGCATCAATTGATGGTAAGGTAAAATTATCTTTTGGACATGTTAAATTTAGGTTATGAAAGTTGATTCATAAATGAATAACCAAGGTTACTTTTTTGTGAATAGGGAAAATGTTTGAGACCCATTCTGAGTAATCTATAGGTTTAACGAATTTAGCATCTTAAAGTTTGATGATTTATTTCTGACATAAGGTAGAAATTTTAGGAGGGAGTTTTAATTGGTTTTGTCATACGGGTTTAGAATCTATGTAGGTGATGAGATTATGGAAAACAATGTTAGGATCAATTCAAGGCATATCTTCATATGACCAATTGAAGGCTTCATGATATTTTTCAAATACATACATACATACATACATATAATGTATATATATATATATATATATATATATATATATATATATATATATATATATATATATATATATATCATGTTCTTTAATAGTGAGTTCTTTAGAGATGGTAATAGGTCAAGGACATATAGGTGTACCATATTCATTTGTTTCTATTAAATAAGAACAACATTTCCATCTTGGAAATGATATTGAGCAAGAGGGAGGGAAGCAGTAAGATGTGTTTTAGGGTCCACACTAGCAATGAAATTGCTTAAACAAGGAATATTTTGTTGAAAGTTGCCAAGCTTATGATGTTGGCATGGAATTTTAGGATCCTGAGCATGAAGAAGTTATCGTATAAATTCATCACTAGGAAGCATGGATAAAGGTCCATAATATTTGACATCTAATTCAATATCAATGATTTGATTACCTTTG
The DNA here is from genome assembly GCA_037957365.1 of Torreya grandis. Lineage (NCBI taxonomy): Eukaryota > Viridiplantae > Streptophyta > Pinopsida > Cupressales > Taxaceae > Torreya > Torreya grandis. Next base: position 624,703 of record JARHVA010004900.1, on the reverse strand, counting down.
TTATCATATTTAGAATCTATTTGTCTCACATTAGTTGTTTTAACATCTAAGTTAATCTCAAGTGATGTATTAGATGAATATTATATGTTAGTGAGACTGTGTTGAGATAAATCATCAAGGTATGAAGTAATTGTACATATTTGTTTAATAGATGGTATTCTAGGTTATGATTAAGGAAGAGTTATCTCAATTGAGTTTGGTTGTATAGATTTAGATGGTGATGTTTTAGATTCATCAGTATAATGATAAGAAGGGGAAATAATATTTATTTTTGGTAAAATGGTTTATTTTGAATTAAGTTCTATATAAGGTTTACAATATTCCATAGCTATGATTTCTTAAATTTCCCATGGGGTATTCAATAATGGTGGATTAATAGAGGGTACGTAACATTTGGGTTTTGATTTAGTATCGAATGAGATATGAACCACATTGACTTATGGTTGAAGGAATGCATTTTTTTAATGTCTCTTTATAATTTTGTGCATCTAAATCTCATGATTGGGCTTGGCCCATGATATAATTTCCATCATAGTTATGATAAATAGTGCATTCATTAGTTTCTCTAAGAGAATCAAAGGTGGATACATCTATATTAATAAATTTGTGAGGAGACATAGTTAAAGGATATTGAATTTCTTTTGAAATTATCTATTCATTATAAGTGAAATAATCCTCTATGTAAGAGGATTCATATGCATTGCATGGATGTGGAGTATCAGTAATATGATCAATTAATGGAATGGTACGATCATATGGGATTAAATAAGGAAGGATCCATTCCAATATATAAGGAGGTAATAGAGTGGTATTATAGGTATTTTATAATTCATTTGGTTCAAAATAATCTAAATTTACAAGAGAGATGTGTAAATCAAAATGCATGTTAACAAACTCAAGGAGAGGTGGACTATTGATATGAGAAGTAGTCAGAATGTGAAATTGAGATTTAGGATTTAGTAGTTAAATAATTAATGGATTAGGATCAGTTTAAAGTTTTTAGTGTTTTACATTATGTATGAATTTAATATATTTACTAGCTAAATAAGTAATGGAGTGCATATGATGAGTCCATGGGTGACCAAGGAGCATATTGTAAGATAAAGTAATATCAAGAAACATAATATTAGTTTGAATTGTATTGGGTTCAATGGTAAGTGGGTTGTAAGTAAAAATAATAATATGGGAGATGAATTAGTGACATTAAAACAACCATTTATCATCCATGAAGCATTCATTCACATACATACATTAACCATTGCATAAGCAAGAATATACAAAAGCATACAACATAAAAACATAAGAGATATGTGGAAAAAACTCATGGGGGATAAATAACACTGAAATAGATATTATAATACAGTATTATAAGCAATTAATCAATATTTATTGAGGCAACAACCCCATAAGGAGCACCAACCCCTCACTAGTCAAGCACCAACTCAACTAGTCCTTGTAGCAAGCACCAAATTATAAGGAGGCACCAACCCCATACGTAACTCATAACAAAAATAGTCACATAGAACCTATTATCACACCTATTTATCACTAAAATAATGATTATACCCTCCTTTATCTCTACACACTCTTCTCTCTCTCTCAAACAACCTATTAGTTTTCTTCATTCAACTAGCCCTTTTCTTGGTAGAATTAGGTCATATGACCTTGATCATCACCTATATAATAAAACTTATATATTCATGAAATATTAAACACACCTATCTAATGGTATTAAATCCCTCTACCTATTTTCCAAACATCTATTCCATTTGCTCATATCCTCAATATTCTAACTAGTCAAATTAGGTCTATTAGACCTTGTTTTTATACTTGACTCTTACTCTCATCCAAATTTATAAAATAAAACCTATCCATACATAGATAAAAATTTTAATATATCAAAAAAAAAATTTCAAAATTTAATCAATCATTACATAGGTTGGTCACCACCCATAAGGACCAAAACCACCATTAGGCTTACTAGAGACCTAATGCAATTAGGCCTTCTCAAAGCACATGTTTCATATTGACCACCTTGGAACATATTGACCATTAAAAAATGGATGAAAAACTTTATAAAATATTAAATTACACCCCTTATAAGATAATCTTATGTCCCTAAAACCATTTATCTCATTTCACTCCTTCAACCACACCATTAGGTCTACTTATAATTAGGCCTTCTTAGTGCCAGAAAGTATGCCTTGAATATATTAAGTATACAATAAAATTTTCCAAATAACCACATTAAAAAATCACATGTATATAACCTCCATGACCTTAGGTTCATCACCAAGTCCATTATATTTCAACACATAGGGAAAAAGACCTCAAAATAATCATTTCCATATACTCACTTAGAACTACACACAGGCTTCAAAACCCGGTCAAGAACCTTTGAATTTTCACACCTTCATAGATGTTAAAAATGAATTAAAATGAATATATATATATATATATATATATATATATATATAATAACTTAATGTAAATTTTATTCTTCAAATCTATGCATAAGGACTCAGGAACATCATTTTCACTCACATACATAAAACTACATGTAGCTCAAAAACACAGTCATGGAAACCAAGACTTAAAAAACTTATGTGAAAAATTTTATGAAATTAAAATGGGTTTATATGATAATTTTTTTGGGCCAAAATTTCACCCTTTTGGGAGATTTTTTCAATATCTCTCACTTCTAGCTACAAGCATGGGAACAACCTCAGACTATGGGTATCCTATAACGAGGTTGAATCTCTGAAGTAGGTTGGTTTCTCTTTGATGCTCACCTAAACTAAAAGCTAAACTAATGATTCATATGGAAAAGGGTTAGAAATGGGATAAGGGCTCCTAAAAAAGCTAACTAGGTGATGCGCCAAACTAAAATGAATACTCATCTATGCTTAAACCCACACTAGATCAGTCATAAGATAGATATGGCTTACAAAATATTGAGATCAAGTTGACATGATGGAAGAGGTTTAGGTAGAATACTAATCCAAACCTGTAAGATCTTGAAAATACATTAAAGAGGCAAGTAGAAGGCTGATAGACTATGAACAATCTCCTTCATAAATCCACCAAGCACAAACATACTAAGGCACTAATCAATGATAAGAGATAGGTAAATAAATCATCTTATTACATCAAGAGGTTGTTATTATAATATAATTGACAAGGTCAAGCCTAATCAAGAGGAGCATAATTTATAGTATCTTAATGAATGTTCATCTCCCAGAAAGATGAAAAGTCTAAAAACTGGGAACCATTAAAATGTCTTGAAAGCCCATATATATAGAAGAAGGGACAAAAGAATAGAGGGACTACATGGGAGAATGGAAAAAGGGGAGAATAAGTCATTAATGATCAGAGCCACTATTGTTGTGACTCTTTGACCATGAAATGGATCACCCAAGATCACTATAAAATCTCCTCAAGCCATTCACACATTCAAGTCTCCCTTTATTAGAGCTAAGAGAGCCACATCATAAGTAGTTAGATGTTTCCCCTTGGCATGACTAAGCTGATCCTTACATTAAACATCATCATAGAAAATTTCCCCTTCACATTTCCTATATAAAAAGGATGAGGTCTCCATACTTTTAAACTCATGGTTGAACCATGCTACTTTTGATCATGCAGATAAGAGAGAGAGCCATGTTGAAGGATAAAACCTTCATAAATTTTCACCTACCAACTCCCACCAGTCACTTGGGATCTCCTTTGCTCTAATTAGTCATTGGAAGTTACCTTAGATCCTTGACTCACATCGTATATCTTCCTAATGTGGATGTTTGTGAGTCATGATCTCCCTACTAGATAGATGCCCTTGTGCCACTTGTCTTTGATTGATTTTCCCTTTGGATTTTATGACCATTGACCTTAATGTTCCATGGCCGTTTACTTTTTGCGTTGTATTTTCCATAATTTTCCTTTTATAACTTTCCATTTTACTCATTTGGGATTTGCACTCCTCATTATTCATTACTTATAAAGCATTTTAAGCAATTCACCATGGAGAACTTGAAGTCTTCTATGAAAGAGAACCTGAAATACACTATCCAAGACTGAAACAAGTTTTTCAAGCCCCACTACTTACTTACTTCAGAGTTCTCACTACTAACTACTTATAAATCAATTTAAGTCTTTTAACTTCAAAAACCCAAAGTCATGCACTTAAGAGAACCTGAAGTCAATCACCTTGGAGAATCTAATCTACACTATGCCCTCAAAAACTTGAAGTCTGAATACTTTTCTATTTTTCTTCTTGAGTTATGTCAATTTTCTTCAAACTGGAAAATTTTTTGTATGTGGGCCCAAAATGGCCAACATTTTTGGCGACTCACAAGGAAGCATGCCTAGTATGCTTAAGAATGTAGCTCATGTTGCCTTGTCTAGTCCATTGAGAATGGAGTCTCTACTTTGGTTCAACAAGGTTGACCCTTTCTAAAACCTTCTCTTGAAGCAACAAGGAAAAACAAAACAAAGTGCTCAAGGCACTTATTAAAAGGAAACACAAATGAAAAAGGGAAATGTGCATAAGGCACTTGGAGGAAAGCATGGAAATATATCCTACCCTAATCTAACCAAAAAGAAAGGAAACTATATAAAATCATTGACTAGTTGTACAAATTAGCTTCCCTTCCTTACTAATACAATATAATTTACATGTTTGAGAGTTGATAAACAAATATGGAGAAGTACTGTATTTTTAACAATTTGATGGCACACTTCTCCAAGATAAAAACAAAAATAGACTCGCTTAACCATCTTGATTGATTGATTATACCACCATCTTGGAATGGATATGCAAGTTGGTCTTGTTCTTGTTGGTACTCAAATTTGTGCTCTGAATTGAGCACAACCTATGATGGCTCCTCCTTTTCATTTCCCAATCAAGCAAGGTGCTTGATAGGACATCACTTTGTCAACACAAACATTGATCAGTCAGATTTTACCTTGCTCTTGCTCTTTTTTGCTTCATCATCATGCTTATTAGGCATAATCAGATCATAGCTTCCTTGAAGGACATGCTCATATTGAAAATTTTGTTTATCCTCAAGGTTCTCCTTCATCACACAAGGTGGTGGTTCTTCAAGCTGCACTTCTTGAGCACTCAATATGTCTTCCTCGTCAACCTCACTCAAGATTTCTTCTTGGTCCTCAACTGAAAATAGGGGTTGATTTGAACTTTCAAGGTCTAAAAGAACATCTTTGTCTTGCTCAATGTCTAATTTACCTTTCTCTAACTCCAATTCATCTTTAAATAAATCATCCTCTTCTTCATCTATGTAGAATGGAATATCCTTAGTCCATTCAAGGTCTATCTAATTATCATCTTCATGGCTATCCTCTTTAAGATCCAGCTTATTGGTATCAAAGCCATGCAAAGAAGATTGGTTTAAAACTTATTCTTCCCCTTCTGATTGAATTAGGCTACTTATCATGATCTCTTCATCATAGACACTTGTGTTGTCTTCTCTAGACTTAACTTTGATGGCATGCTCCTCCTCCAAACCTTATAGAATAGGTCCTTCAAGAGGGATATGATGGGAGGATGAAGAATTTCACCTTGCTTATAGTTTAGGAAAGTATCCTTCTAGCTAGGGACTTTGAATCGTCTCTTTGGTGGCTCTTGAGGGAGGGATAAATATTCTTGGAACTCTTGTAGGGCAAGCTCATTGAGCTGAGCTAACACCTCTTTTTTATATTCTTCAACCACTAACTCCTTATCTTGAACTGGCTAAACCAATTTCAAGGATGGAAATGTGTAGGTAATAGCCACCTTTTCTTCATTTTTAATGGGTATAAGAGAGGGTGGTTTCACAAGAGAGGGTATGACATAATCAGGGTCAAAAGTGTAAGATAAGATCCATGATGGGATGGTTTCAAACTCTTGAGTGGGAATGGGTAAGGGGGTTGATTTGAAACATAAGACTGATTGCATTGAGTATACTAATCTTCATAAGACATCAACACACTTTCCTAATTTTGGACCATGCTTCTCAACCACACCTTGTTCTCCCCCTCACAAAATGCACATTATTCATCCTCATAAATTGACCACTTGTTCTTGACCATCTAAAGAGAACTCCTTGCCTCTTATAGAACATGAGTAGGGATGACTAGAGAAAGTTATAAACCCCTCCCAATCTCACTTATCAATTTGCTATAATATGATAATGTTTGCTTGAATCTTGACAAGGATGTAATAGGATAAACATAGTCTTAACAAGGGAAATTAGTAGATTGATTTGAATGCATAGGAGGCTGATCTTGGTCATATGCAGGGGTGGGAAGAGGGTAAATACCATGATAGGGATGATAGGTTATTTGATGGCCACTTGGGGGGAACACATAAACCTTATTATCTTGATAAGTATGATGTTGAGGTAGATAATAATCATGTTGATCAAAAGATGGTTGATTATACATACTAGATAATGATGATCAAGCACTTGGACTACTTAAATTAGCTGATAAATGCTCAAAGTCACCATTGATGTTTGTTGAATTCCTCTAAAGGTTGATATGTAGAGAAACAAAACCAAAAATCCTTCTACTATTTTGGACCTTAGTCCCACTGAGCATGCCAAAAACTATTGTAGGCCAAAATTGCACCCTTGTGGGAGAGTTTTTAAGTCTCTCTCACTTCTAGCTACAAGCATGGGAATAACCTCAGGCTATGGGTATCTTGTAGTGAGGTTGAACCTCTGGAGTAGGCTAGTTCTTCTTTGATGCTCACCTAAACTAAAAGCTAAAATAATGATTCATAGGGAAAAGGGTTAGAAATGGGATAAGGGTTCATAAGAAAGATAATTAGGTGATGTACTAAAGTGAAATTAACACTCATCTATGCTTGAACCCACACTAGATCAGTCATAAGACAACTATGGCTTACAAAATCTTGAGATCAAGTTGACATGCTGGAAGAGGTTTAGGTAGAATAGTAATCTAGTCCTACAAGAGATTGAAAATACATTAAAAAGGCAAGCAAAAGGTTGATAGACTAGGAATAATATCCTTCACGAATCCACCAAACACAAACATACTAAGGCACTGATCAATGACAAGAGATAGGCAAATAAATCATCTTATTACATCAAGAGGTAGTTCTTAAATTAGACTTGACAGGGTCGAGCCTAATCAAGTAGAGCATACTTTACAGTATCTCAATGAATGTCCATCTCCCAGAAAGATGAAAAGACTAAAATTTGGGAACCATAACAGTGGCTTGAAAGCTCATATATATAGAATAAGGGACAAAATAAAAGAGGGAATACATGGGAGAATTGAAAAAAGGGAGAAGAAGTCATTGATGATCGAAGCCACTACTATTGTGAATTATTTGACCATGAAATGGATCACCCAAGATCACTGTAAAATATTCTTGAGCCCTTCACACATTCAAGTCTCCCTTTATTGGAGCTAAGAGAGCCATATTATAGGCAACTAGATGTCTCTCCTTGGCATGACTGAGCTTATCCTTGTATTAAACCTCATCGTGGTGGCTTCCCCTTCATGTGCCTTATCGAAAAAAGATGAGGTCTCCATAATTTTAAAATCATGGCTGAACCATGCAACTTCTAATCATGTGACCAAGAGAGAGAGCCATGTTGAAGGACAAAACCTTCATAAATTTGCACCTACCAACTCTCGCCAATCACTTGGGCTCTCCTTTAATTTGATTGGTCATTAGAAGTTGCCTCAAATCCTTGACTCATGTCATAGATCTTCCTGACATGGACACCTATGAGTAGTTGATATCCCTACCAGCTAGATGACCTTGTGCCACTTGTCTTTGACTAATTGGCCCTTTGGATTTGCTGACCACTGACCTTAATATTCCTTGGCCATTTGCTTTCTATGGACTATTTTCCATAATTTTCCTTTCAAAACTTTCCATTTTACTCATTTGAGCTTTGCACTCCTTATTTTTCATTACTTATAAAGCATTTTAAGCATTTCACCTTAGAGAACCTGAAGACTTATATGAAAGAGAACCCAAAATACACTATCCAAAACCGAAACAGGTTTTCCAAGCCCCACTACTTACTTAATTCAGAGTTCTCATTACTGACTAATTATAAGTCAATTTAATTTTTTTAACTTCAAATATCCAAATTCATGCCCTTAATAGAACCCAAATTCATTCACCTTTGAGAATCTGATCTACACTGAGCCCTTAAAATCCCGAAGTTTGAATACTTTGCCATTTTTCTTCTTGAGTTATGTCCATTTTTTTCAAATTGGAAAAATTTTGGTATGTGGGATAAAAATTACCAAAAATACTCCAACATCATTAGAACATATTGAAATATATATATTACAAGGTTAACTATCAATAATGGTCTTACAAACCAAGCTCATTTCTTCACCCTACACATACCTCATTGTGTTAGATAGGTCACTTTGAGAGCAACTTGCTGATTGTATATAAGCATCACCAAATATTATATTCAAAGGGGAAATGTGATATAGGTATTTAAAAATTACCCCATGCATTTTTATCAATCCTTAATCCACTGCAACCTATCCCTAATCCACAACAACCCATCCCTAATCTCATTCTCACTTTTGCCTAGTTTTCTCACTGTCTTCCTCATTAGGCCTTTTTATAAATAGGCCAAATTCCATGATCATTTTATCATATTTGAAGTGTAAAAACTAATAATAAACCACCATGTTCATAATATATAGGTCTCAATATCCAAACTTCAACAAATTTCATGCTTTGACTTGTTCAACCCTACTTGAGACATCAAAAATAAGAGAAACAAGGGGTTTCATGTAGCTTATATTCACTCTTATGATATACCAATACCACTTAGATGAACTAGGAGAGTAAAAAAAATGATAAAATAATAAAACTATGTAATCTAATCCATTATGATCCATTTGTAACAAGATCTTCCCTATTGCATCATTATGAGGGTTTTAGGAGGGTTTAGACTGCCTTCCATTCTTAACAATCATTCATAAAGGATTTCCCCTCAAATCTAAAAAAAATTCCAAGAAAGTTGCTATAGTAACCTTTCCCAACTTCCATTAAATTCTTAGGATATCATGAAAAATTTTCACATCTCAACGAGCATAAGAAAATTCTTCTTAGATCTACTATACCTCATTCTATACACACAAAAAACCTCAATACCACATTTCATGATTTTTTCCTTTAGAATTTGACTCAAACTTGTTCAAAACACTTTATAAAACCTATAACACCTTTTACATTTCACTTGTGATCTCTAAAAACTTTTAAACTGATCTTGACCCCTCATTAGGCCACATTAGGTCTCTTTGCATATTAGGCCTAAAACTTGTAAGCCATACATACACCTTGAATACACCTTGAAACATCTTGTACTTATCTTAAAACCTCATTATAATGTCATAAAACCTCATACCTTTCTCACACACTACCAATACTCTTCTTAAAATCCTTAGACTTGTCACCTCATCGTACTACCAATCTTGTGTCTTCTCACTAGGTCTCTTTAACTAGAGACTAAACCAAGAGCTAACCTAGAAACCTCCTATAAAAGTTTGTATACATTATACACATGTTTACATAGTTTAAAACATATTCTCGCATGATCTACCAATGATTTTAATTTATTATAACACTTCAAGACTCCTCATTAGGTTAGGGAAAGTCTAAGACTAGTCTGGTTGCATGCTTAGGCTTAAGACCATACCCCTAAATATTTACCTTGAAACTTTCATGAGTGTTCAATATTTCATTAGAATTATTATAAATTATTAAAAATACACTCATACCTATGTGTATTCATCTTACTAGACCACCATCTTCACACACATGCTCATGATAAGACAATGCTCCTTAAGACTAGTGCTCAAAAGTATGCTTACCTTATGTCTTGATCTTGACCTTGACATGTCATCAACCTTAGAATAATTACTAGGTTACCTTAAAATTATCTCTTCATAGAGATAAATTAGGTTGCCTTAAATTTCTCTCTCAATAGAGAGATAATAGGTTGCCTTCAAATTCTCTCTTGTCACTTTGTCACTTGGTTTCCTTGTCATCTTCACAAGAACATCTGTAAGACACCAATGACACTCACTAACCTTTGAAATAAATTAAAATATTAATGTAATGATAAAAATAACATGAACATAACTAAATAATCTCCCTCTTTGACATTGATGGCAAAAACTCAAACAATTACAAAAACTCAAACAAAGCTTATCATTCTCATCTCCCAGACTGGATCTTCTTCAAACTAGTATTTTTCCCAATCTTATCTTTCTCCCCCTTTGAAATTAATGAAAAAGGGTCATATATTGACAAATTGAATCCTTGGACCTGGAACAACACATATTTTCTCTCCAAACAAGATCATTCTCTCTCTTTTTGTCATTAACTCAACATAAACTAGACTCACAACTAACTATTGTAGATCTTCTTGAAAAACACACCTACTCTTGGAGAATAATTATCTCCCCTTATCTCCATGAATTATTCAAACACTATCATGAATGTGATTTGGTTTGATAAATTCATCATACAAATGCTTGTAACCCATCTCTTGTGATCACACCTCCAAAAAAATATTGATTAAACATTCAATCTAAATATCAACAAAGAGCACAAAGCTCCCCCTAAGACCAATCATCCTTCATGATTCTACTCACTATCTAAGTGCCTCCATGAATCCTAATGGAGTCACCTCTTCTAGCTTGGGTACTAAAATAACATAAAAGTAGGAGATTTCTAGATCTCCATTTCCTTACTAGACTAAAATTTCGTCATGATCCTCTTATGTTTGAATATCCCTTTTGGATTAACCTCTTCAATTTCCATTTGAACAAAATTTTGAATTGGTCTATTTGTTTTGACTCATTCATCCATAATTTGAGTTGATAGGGAGAATTATTAGCACTCTTTTGCATCTAAACTATGCTCCACCATAGCAAACAGTCTATTTGGACTTTCAGACTGGTCATCATTCACCTTAGCTACCTTTGGTTTTCATTCATTGTCTTTTTTTATTTCTTGCACTCTAGGGGCCTCAAATTTCTTGGCATAACTTTGAAATATGACCAAACTTTTGATAATTGAAACACACTATTCCTCTTGATGGAAACACACCATTACCCATACCTCTTGACCAATGATTTTCATCATAGCTCTATGCATATTAATTCTTAGAGGGTATTCTACAATGCCTTATTCTATGACTAAATTGGTTACATGAATAACAATAACCATTGAAATGATTAAAATACCTTATAGTATTAGGTTCACTTATAGGATTAGTCTTCATTCTTTTAGTACCATAATTATTTGATTGACCATTGACCTTATTTATTACATTAGTGTTCTTATTTTGGTCTCCATTAAAGCCAAGACCTATTTTTCCATTAATAGTATTTTCACGAGTCAGGATATTGTCTAGATCATTAGTACTCTTTTTAAACTTCACAAAGGACTTTACCTTATTTGATGCCTGATCCAACTCAGCTCTCAAGGAATCCACTTTAGTTACATACCTTGCATATTCTTCATCTTTAGCCTTTAGGCTTGTAGTCATAATCTCAATTTGAGTCTCCACCTATTTGAATATTTCTTCTTGTTAATTGGAGTTGTTCAATCTATCTTCAAAAAAATTTATTTTCTCCTCATAGTCTTTGATAAGAGACCTCATCACCTTATTCTTCCTTTTTAGCATCTTTAGTTTTTATATAGCATTCATCAATTCAATCTCAAATTCCACCTCATCTTATTCATCTGAATCACCAACATCATCACTAAACCACATGGACTCTTCTTGATTTGAACAAATTGCTTCCTCAGTCATGATGATAAATTCATCGACATCAGGACCATCACCTTCATGGTCACTCCCATAATCATTTCTCTCACTCTCATCAGATGATTTTTAGTCTTCCTTAGTATAAAAGCTTCTTTTGCTTTTGAAAAACTTCTTTTTGTCATCATACTTTCTAAAGCTTTTCTTGATCATATCATAACTATATGACTTCTTATCATAATTATGACCTTCATCATTATCTTAATCATCCTTTTTCTTGTGCTTATGAGGGCACTTGTTATCAATGTGTCCAATCTCTCCATAATTAAAACATTTAGAGGGAAACTTACCCTTGTATTTACCTGAACTTGTTTTTAGTTTTATTGAAAACATAACAATCAACTAATCATCATTAATATTAAAATAATCATTATATTTAACCTTATTACCTTTTGTCTTTTTCTGCTTTGAAAGAATCTTCCTTCTTTGTAGGTCTCCCTTTACTTATCCTCAACTCATAGATTGTTAGGGTGTCATAAAGTCCATCAATCTCTAGCTTGTCTAGATCTTGAATCTCTTCAAAAAAAAAACACTTTAGAATCAAATTTGTGAGTTAGAGATCTCAAAACATTTTGAACAATAGTATACTCTTTTAGTTCTTTACCAAGGACTCTTATGATGTTGACCACTTCATCAATCCTCAACAAGTAGGCTATAATGGTCTCATCTTCATTCATACTTAGGCTTTCAAATTATCTTCTATGGGTTTGAAAATTAGCCAACTTCACCTTGGAATCTCCCTCATGGATACTCTTCAACTTATCCTACATTAATCCAGAAGACATTCAATGCATCACCTTCACATTTTTTGCCTCTAATAGGCCACACATCATACCATTCATTGATTTTGAATTGTTATCATTATCATTCTTACATGTTGCATCTATAGGAGGAATATGGGGTGTAGTATATCTATCCAAAAATAATTTCCAAACATCATTACCTTTAGACATCCAATATGGTCTCATCCTAACACTCCAAAAATCATAATTAAATCTATTAAAAAATGGATCCTTGCTTGTAGAGAAACCACCTTGTGATTAACTAGCCATCTTCACTTGATTAGGATATCCTTTAGGCTATTAGGATTATTATAAAGGACATGATCTGATAAAAAATTTTATAAGTATAGATACTAATGGGTAGGTGAATTATCTCCCTTAAAATAACCATTCAATTTCACTTATCATCCATGAAGCATTCATTCATAAACATACATTTACTATTGCATAAACAAGTATCTACAAAAGTATACAACATAAGAACAAAATATATATATGTGGGAAAACCTAATGGGGGATAGAAAAAATTCAAAAATAACTTATAATATAGTAATATAAACATTGAATCAATATTTAATGAGGTACCAACCCCTCACTAGTCAAGCACCAACTTGTAAGGAGGCACCAACCCCCCTAGTTAACTAAACACCAACTCAGTCACCTACAACCTTTGATCACCTTTGGACACATATTTATCACTCAAATAATGATTATCCCATCCTTTTTATCTTAAAACTCTTGTATCTCTCTCAAACAACCTATTAGGCCTCTTTGCTCAACTAGCCCTTTTCTTGGTAGAATTAGGTCATATGTCCTTGCTCATCAAATATAGAATAAAAATTATATCTTAATGAAACATTAAACACACCTATATTATGGTATTAAATCCATATAACTATTTTATAAACTTATATTCCATTTGCTCATATCCTCAATATTCTAACTAGTCAAATTAGGTCTATTAGACCTTTTATTTATACTTGACTCTTGATCTCACCCACCTTGGTCGGACACAAACCTATCCATACTTTTATCACAACTTTAATATATATAAAAACTTGTTTCACAAGTGGAACAATCATTACATAAGTATGTCACCACCCATAAGGACCAAAACCACCATTACACCTAATAGAGACCTAATGCAATTAGGCCTTATCAAAACACATGTTTCATTTTCACCACCTTGAAAATTTTTGATCCTAAAAAAATGGATGAAAATTTTTATACAAACTTAAATTATACACCTAATAATATAACCGTAGGTACCCAAAAACATTTATCTCATTTCACTCCTTGAACCACACCATTAGGTCTACTCGTAATTAGGCCTTCTCAATACCAGAAAGTTTGCCTTCAATATATGAAGTATACACTCAACTTTTACACACACACACACACACACACACACACACACACACACACACACACACACACATATATATATATATATATAACCTAAATTACCTTAGGGACATAACTAAGTCTATTATATTTCACCAAAAAAGGCAAAAGTCATCAAATTGATCATTTCCATATGCTCACTCAAAACTGTACATAGGATTCAAAATCCAATCAAGAACCTTTGACTTTTCATACACTAATAGAAATTTATCACGAATAAAAATTAATTAAAATGAACCTATGAGACATATATAACAACTTAATGTTCATTATATTCTTCAAATCTATGCATAATGAATCAAGAACATCATTCTCACTCCTATACAGAAAACTCCCTGGAGCTCAAAAACATAGTCATGGAAACCAAGACTTAGAACACTTGTGTGAAAAATTTTATAAACATAAAATGGATTTATATGATAATAAATAATCCTTATAAAATATTTAAATATATATATTACAAGGTTAGCTATCAATATTGGTCTTACAAACCAATCTCATGTCTTCACCCTACACATACCTAACTATGTTAAACATGTCACTTTGAGAGAACCTTTATTATTTTATATAAGAATAACCAAATATTATATTCAATGGATAAAATGGATAGAGGTATTTAAAAATTACCCAATGCATTTGGATCCATCTCTAATCCACTGAAACCCATCCTTAATCTTATTCTCACTTCTACTTAGTTTTCTCATTGTCTTCCTCATTAGGCCTTTTTAGCGATAGGCCAATTTACATGACCGGTTTATAATATTTTAGGTATTTAAAATAATTATAAACCACAATTTTCATAAGGAATAGGTCTAAATATTCAAATTCCAACAAATTTCATGCTTTGACCTGGTCAATCCTACTTGTTACATCAAAAATATGAGAAAGAAGGGGTTTCTTATAGCTTCTATTCACTCTTCTAATAGACCAATACCACCTAGAGGAAATTTGGAGAGTAATATATATGATACAATCATAAAAATATGTCATATAATCCTTTTTGAGCCATTTAAAACAATATATTCCCTATTGGGTCATTAAGAGGGTTTTAGGAGGTTTTGACTATCTTCTATTCTTAACAATCATTCATAATGGATTTCACCTCAACTCCAAAACCAATGCTAATAAATTTAAGATATAAAAATTAAAAAAGCTTCATGAAATTATTATGATCTCATTAAAAGGTTTCACATGGAAACGAGTATAATAAAATTCTTATCGGGTCTGTTATACCTCATTTTGTGCCCACAAAAAAACTTAAGAGCACATTTATTGCTTTCTTCCTTCAGACTTTGACCTCAAAATTGATAAAAAACACTTTATAAAACCTCTCACACCTCTAAAAATTCTATCATGAACTATATCACCTTTGAAACTGATCTTGACCCCTCATTAGGCCACACTAGGTCTCTTTGTATACTAGGCCTAAAACATATAAGCCTTACATAAACATTAAACACACCTTGAAAACTTTTGTATTGATCTCAAAACCTCATTATCATGTCATAAAAACTCATAACTTGATCACACACTTCAAATATTATTATTACAAGCCTTAGCATTCTCACCTCATCATGCTACCAAGACTGTGTCTTCTCACTAGGTCTCTTTAAGTAAAGACTAACCCAAGAGCTGACCTTGAAACCTCCTCTAAAAGATTGTATACCTTATACACATGTTTACATAGTGTAAAACATATTCTCACTATTGGATAGTTGTCATTGATGTCATGGAGATGTCCAAGTGAGTGGGTGAAGTGTCTTGATAGTCTAAATGTTAATAACAAAGTGTGTAGTGTGTTTGTCCTGGTATGATTGAAGTAGGATTGGTTGATCTTAAATTTTGGCATTAATAGGGATAGGTTTGAAGTATTGAGAATGTGTGGGGGATCCTACCAGAGGTCAAGGATGATTGGAGAGCTTGTGGAAATTCATGGTATTCATCTAGTTCTTCATTATGTTCATCTTGGCATAGTTGGTTCTGTGATAGAAAAATTTGAATAGGTAGTTTACTAACATCACCATTACAATGTATGGATGAGTTAGGGGGATTTTTTATTATGGGTGTGATCCAATTAGTCCCAAGTTGCTATGGTCCAAGTTTTAGGTCATGCAGATGAGCGGAGCTAAAGATATATCATACAAAGTTGGTCTCTCAGATAGAAGTTCACTAAGTTCCTATACTTAGCTAGACCATCACTACACACCATGCAGATATGAATGATCCAACAAGTTTGAGAATTTATTTTAGCTATACAAAAATTAAATATTAGACAAAATATTACATGGAGATGTTGTCTATAGTGCTAAAAATTTACCTTGAAAATTTGGAGTCTTGAATTACTATCTAGCTCAAGTTAAAAAGCTTCAAATTTTCTCTCGCAGACTGTGATGGGTCAGAGACCATCAAGTTTAATCACATTGAAGTCTAATGTCATTGGTTTAGAAGATCCATTAGTGAGTACTTAATCATATATATTGAGATCAATGGTGTGTATGAATTCAACATGTCAAAGGTTTCACGTGCTGATGACAAGTGTCACAAGCTCGCTAATATAATATAAGATCAATGGTGAGTGGTGGTTCATACTGACAAAGATCAATGGTGTGGGACAAGCCAAAGATTTAATAATGCACAAAAGATTGCCAAGTGGCATGAGTATATAGACTATTATTAAAGTGCTTAGAAGGCACATAGGGGTGCCAAGTATCATAATCTCAAGAGTTATGATCAAGATCTAATGGTGAATGTTGAAAGGTAAAGACCAGGCTAATCTACAGACATTGATGGTACACATTTGGTCAATATTGCAAGGGTACATGAGATGAGGTCAGTATATTCAAGGTTTAACATTTGGATAGTGGATAACTAGGAGTTAAAGTTTGAGCTACTTCTAAATAAGATCGAAAGTGATTTGAACAAGATAAGAAAATATCATGAGATGTCTTCTAAGTGATTGAGGTTTAACTATGACCGTTTTGATTTAAATATTTGAATTATTTGAAAGAAATACCAGTGCTCCATTTTTGAGCCATAACTTTTGATCTATGAAATTTTTTATGTTGTATTTAAAATAAAAGTTGTAGAGAACTTCAAGATACATATATAAATATTCATTTGAAGGTCTAAATATTTGTATAGTCAAGGTTATTGAGCACCAAAGTTGACTATGTGTTCATTCATGTTCTACAAGTAACCAAAGAAGGGCAATAGATTTGTTCTTGATGATATTTCAATGTTTCAAGATGAGCTAACTATTAGAGAGTGTTATAAAATCCATAAGGACAATATGTTGGATTATGAAGGTTTGATTAATCATATTTAGTATGATCAAAATCTTAGAAGGTTACTATATGTTTGTTCATGGTGGTTGTGTGCACAAAATGTTGTTTGAGAAAATTGAGCCTTAGTAGAAGGGTGTTGTGATGGTTATTATCACTTAATAAGGATCAATAGATTGTGTGGCATGGATCTATGCATTTAAAAGTGTTTGTGTGTTCTTGGTTTTCTTGAGGAAGTGTCAAAGAAGTGAGTAGGTCTTCATAAGACCTAAAAGGTGACTTAGGCCTATTTAAAAGAGGCTTGTGCTTAAAGGTGAACCATATTAGCTGTCTTAAGGGTGAATTCCTATGTTGTCATTGATAGGGAAGGTTGTAATCATAATTATCATGAAGACTCTATAAAAGGTAAAACCAAATGTGATGGTTTCTAGGGGCTTATGGAGTAGTTTTGAGAGACATGAGAGAAGAGGTGTATGTGAGAATAATGAAGCAAAGGAAAGGCTGTGTGCCCAATGGATGGGTTGTAGAGTAGATTAGGTTGATGACTATGTGTATGACCTGTAGGTTATATTTCTAATGTCAAATATAGTGCTCTTGTAAGTTTGAAGATTGAGGATGAGTGAAGGATAGATGATGTCTATGTGAATTTGGTGGTTGAATTGAGAGGTAAATCAGAGTGTGGATTGCATAGTGTGTAGATTTGAAAAGAGATTATATACATTATATCTCTATAATATTGGTTGGCAATTAGTGATCAAGAGATGTTCATTTCATAGGTGTTGTGACAGTGCTCAACATCTTGGTTAGAAGGACTTGACCACTAGGTCGTCAAAAAGATTTGATCATCTTAGGGGTAGGTTCTCCTTTTGAAATAGGTGTTTCACTAAATTTGGTAATAGGGACTTGACCAATAGGTGTTCATAAGGAATTGATCATCCTAGGGTTAGGTGCTTCTTGTGAAACAGGTGTTTCACTAAATTTTGTCTAGAAGGACTTCACTAGTCTCATGTTTGTGACCATATTATAGGATAAGTAGTCCATGTGTTTATAGGCTTGAAAGTGGGTTTTATTTCCCAAGAGGGTTTCCCACATAGATTTTGTGTTGTGTGTGTGATCTTTCATTATATTCATTGTTCATTGTTATAAACATCTTGTATGTTTCATGAATGGTTGTATTAAATGCTTAAGTATTTGAAGGGTTTGGAAATTGAATTGGATTATTTTTCATCACTGATTCACCCCCCTCAATGATTGTAAATATAAAAACTAGTATCAGATCAAGTCCTTTGGTAAAGTCTTGACAACTTGAAGGAGATTCAAGGTATAATATGGGTAACCATCAAATGCAAGGAGGTTTTCCACTAATCAACCACCAATGTTCAACGGATCCAATTATGATTTTTGGAGTGTGAGGATGAGGACCTACATCATGTCTATAGGGTCTGATACTTGGCAATTTGTTATGGATGGTTTTTCTACACCTACTTTTCCTCCATCCAGTGTTATAGATAAGAAGTTATTTGAGATCAATTCTAAGGTACTGAATGCTATCACTTGTGGTATTTTAGAGATTGAATACACCAAGGTAATCCATTACATATCTACCAAGGAAATGTGGAATAAATTGAATACTATTTATGAATGAAATTTAAAGGTTAAGTTGGAAAATTTGTAGATTCATTAAAGATAATTTGAGAGTCTTAAGATGAAGGAAGAATATTATGTGGCATCCTTTCTACAGAGAGTTAATGAGATTGTGAACACCATCAGATGTCTTAGAGAGAAGCTTGAAGAAGCTAATATAGTTCAAAAGGTATTAAGGTCTCTCTCTCTCAAGTTTGATTCTAAATTACCTATTGTAGAAGAAAGTCATGATCTTACTTAGTTGAATATGGATGAATTGCATGGCATTCTTACTACCTATGAGATGAGAATTGATGATGATAAACCACCAAAGAAGGAAGAAAAATTCAAGATAGAAATGAATTCAAATAATAATTTTCAAGGTAAGAAACTGAATGAGGATGACATATATGATATTAATGAAGATGAACTAATTAAAAATAGGGTTAGGAAAGTATAAGGGTAAACTACCCTTCAAATGCTTCAATTATGGAGAGGTAGGACATTTTGATAATAAGTGTTATCATAATCATAATAAGAATGATGATGAAGAGAATGGCGATGGACAAGATGAAGACAAAAAGATATACAAGTCTGATAAATGGAAGAAAGGATTTAGAAAGTATGACAATAAGAAGAAGTCCTTCAAGAACAAGAAGAGTCTCTACACCAATAAAGATTGTAGCTTATTAGATGAGAGTGAAGATAGTCAATCAGAGTATGATCATGAATATGATGGTCTTATTGAAGATGAATCTTTGTTCATGACTAAAGAAGGAAGTTTATCATATAAAAAGGAGTCTACTTGGAGTGATTCAGATGATGATAAAGATGAGGTGGACTATGAGACTGAATTGATGAATTCTCTTGAAGAACTAGAGATTAAAAAGAAGATTAAAAATAAGATGAAGTCTCAAAATAATGAAAATGAAGAGTAATTCAATATGTTTCAGATAAAAATGAATGAAGACACCAAGGAACATGAAAATATAATCAAGCATCTCGGTAGTCAATTGGAAATCCTATCTACAAGCCTAAAAGCTAAAGAAGATGAAAGTTTAAGGTATGTAATTAAAAATGAGTAATTAAAATCTGAGTTAGAGAATATATCTAATAAGATGTAGTCATTTATGAGATTTGAAAAGACTCAAGTGATCTAGACAATATTATGAGTGGTCAAAAGCATACAAGTGATAGAACTGGTCTTGGATACAAATAAGAACCAAAAAATGTAACTCAAAACAAGATGAAGACTAATGTAAATCAGACCTTGAAGGTCAACAATTAATCAAGTAATGAAAATACTGAAAGAGTGAACACAAATCAGATCAGATAACTAAATGCCATGAGGTATGCAAGTTTCAATAGTTATTGTTACACATGTAATCAATTTGGGCATAAAGATAGAGAATGCAAGAGACCTATTAGAAATGAATTTGTATAGAACTATGATGGGGGTAATTAGTTAAAAGGTATGAATAATTTTAAGTTCTTCAACTACCTTGATGAGGGACATTTTTCTAGATATTGTCCAAATAAGGTAAGACAAGGTGAGTCTTATTTAAAAGGAGTAGTTTGTTTCAATGATCAAAAGAATGGACATATTGTAATATTTTTTGCTAATCAGTAAAGGTAGGATAAGCTTCTTGTAAAAGGTATAGTGTGATTCAAATGTCAATAGAGAGGTCACATTGTTAGATTCTATAATCTAAAGCCTACAAGATAGAATAGGTTTAATCAGGCTCCTAGAGTGCAAGAAAGAAGACAAGTTAACTCATGGAAACCAAAAGTGGTAAGTGTGAGTCATGATGAGTCTATAGGTCTAATTAATATATTTTCTATGGTGGAGAATGCTATAAAATTTAGAAAGTGCCAAGATCTCTCATTGCCTATTCATGTTATGAATGAAAAGACCAAGATCAAGGAGAAGACCAAGGTTCTGGTTGAGGCTAGTTCTGAGGTGTGTTTAGATGCTAATGAACAACCTACTAGTGTGAGAAAGTTTCAAGCTTGGTTCATATTTTTTCAAGGTCTGATGGTGATATTCTACAATGCAAATATAATACCTCAGTGATCAACGTATGTAAAAATTCCATAGTTCCTCCAAATGTTGTATATCCTATCAAAGAAGAGAAAGTGAGTGATGTAGAAAAGGAACAAGTTGTCAAAGTTCAGACTAAGGATAAAAAGAGTGAGTAGACTATAGCTATAAAAGGATTTCAATCCTTATTAAAGATATTTGGGCCACTCTTGGATTCACATTGTTTTAAGAGCATTGTAGTGTAGAGGAGGTCTTTGTCTATGCTTCTAAAGAGACTCCTTTTAGTAGAGAAGAAAGTGTTGTTGTGGTGTTATTTAGAAGGTCCTAAAAGCAAGAGATGAGTGTTTCTAGTTAGAGTTGGTGTGTCAATATGGGAGAAGTGATTTGATGAGGTCAAAGTAATGTCATAAGGTGTTTTTGTTGTGTATACAATGTCTATAAGATCATAATAGGCATTTTTAGGTGGCATAATGAGATTGATGGAATGTCAAGAATATTTGGTGCTATAAAAGGTATTTACACTTCTTTGTGATGTGCTCTAGGTGGTTTTGTGGTCTGAAGGTATGTTGAAGTCAAATTAGAGATTTTTGAGTGCTCTTAGTTTTCTCAGTTTTGGCTTAAGGGAAAACAAGCCTAAAATGGGTTATAGGAAGTCAAGATTATAAAAGGTGTGAAGGATCAATCTTGGTTTAGAAGTGTGTGATTGTTGTCTCCAAGTGTGTAAGAAGTCTAAGAGGTGGGAATTGACTAAAAAGAGGTTTGTTGACCTTGTTTGTTATGAGATTATAGAGTTTTGGGATATGCTAGAAACATCGTTTACCTTAAGAGTTAAGTTCTGAGAATTATTAATAGGTTGAATAGGCCAAATATGTTGTCAAATAAAGCTTCACATAGATTTGAAGGTTTGTGTTTTTCAAATTATTCAATTTTTTAATCAAAATGGAGGCGTAATTAGCTAGTAGATTTGTGAAGGAAGTATATTTCAGAGGAGGAAATAGGTGATGAAAATTGGTGTGTTTAAGGGGGCATATGAGAATGGTCTAGATATAAGTTTTCAATTCTTGAAAGTATGTCTACTAAAATTTGTGGGCTCTACAAGTTTCAGGCAAGGTTACAATGAGTGTAGACAGACCTAATATTAAAAAGAGTGTTTTTTGATCATTTTCTCCAATAGAGCATGGTATGAATGTTTCAATGTATGTTCTATGGTTGATTTATAACATCTTTCCTATTTAGTGTGTGATTTGAATATCTATTGGTATTCTTGAAGGTGGATTTCAAGTGAGAGTATGGAAGTAGAATGGTGTTGTTTGAAGACCCAAAGTAATTCAATATTCTAAGTTTGATATTTTCATGTTGTTGAGGTCATGAAGGTGTTCTCAAAAGTTCTATAGGTGAGATTTGGTTATGAAGATCAAGGGGGAGTCTTTTAGTTTGGCATAAGGAGAAGCATGGAGTTAGGGGGAGCTAACTCAGATGACTTGAGAAGTTTACTTGATCAAAGGGGGAGTTATATTGTTTAATTTGTTAGATCAAAGGATCAAGAAGGATTAGAACTAAAGGCGATTATTATAGGCTTAGTGGCATGAATTTTTGTTAGTGGTCCTTGAGGTGGATTGAGAGATAAGGATAGTAAGCCTATATGGTGATTCTTCATGGTATATGGAGATCTGAAGATGCTCAAGAGGTGAAAAGGCTTAGGGATCTTAGGTAGAGTCCCTATCAAATGTTTCTTGGTGAGTTCCATCAAATTTTAGTGATTTTGTGTGCTCTTTCTTTATTGGTTATAGTGCTTGATTAAAAAGAGTGTTAGCATGTAGTAAGAGAAAGTCAAGGTAAGAAGAGGTGGGATCAAGGTAATGGAGAGTTTGTATTATAGTTACAAAGTGGTAATATCTTGTTGGTAGTATTTTTAGGTCCCAAAGATTAATTTGTGCCTACTTTGTCATTGTTTCAAAGGGGGAGAAGGTTCTTATTGTGAGAGTACTTGAAGAGAGAGAAGGAAGGTGAGCTGTATGATGGGTGTTGACATTAATGATAAATGGGGAAATTGTTGGAGAGTTTTTAGTGATGTCATGGATGTATAAGTGAGTGGATAAAGTGTCTTTAGAGTCTAAATGTCAATGACAAAGTGTGCAACGTACCTACCTTAGTATGTTTGAAGTAGGCTTGGTTGATCTTTAGTTTTCACATGATTAAGGATGGGTCTGAAGTATTGAGCATGTGTGAGGGGTCCTATCAGAGGTCAAAGGTGATTGAAGGGCTTGTGGAAGTATATGGTATTCATCTAGTTTTTAATTATGTTCATCTTGGCATAGTTGGTTGTGTGATAGAAAAATATGAGTAGGCAGTTTGTTGATGTCACCATTACCACATATGGATAAGTCAGGGAGAGTTGGTTATATGGGTGTGATCACATTAGTCCCAAGTTTCTATGGTCCAAGTTTTAGGTCATATGGGTGAGAGGAGATAAAAATATATGGGTGAAAATTTGGTATCTCAAAGAGAAGTTTACTAAGTTCCTATACTTATCCAGACTATCACTGCACATCATGCATATATGAATGATCCAAAAAGTCAATATTGGTCAAAGGATCATATGGAGATGTTGTCTATAGTACCAAGAAGCTAACCTAAAAAATTGGAGTCTTGAAGTATTGTCTAGCTCAATTTATAAAGATTCAAAGTTGCTCTAGTAGACTATGATGAGTTAGAGACCATCAAGTTTCATCACATTGAAGTCTAAGGTCATTGGTCTAGAATATTTAATAATGAGCGATTAATCATACATATTGAGATAAATAGTGCATATGAAGTCAACATGTCAAAGTTTATATGCACTGATGACAAAAGTTATAAGCTCACTAATCTGATAGAAGAGCAATGGTGAGCAATAGTTTGTACTCACAAACATCACCGGTGCAGGACAAGTCAAAGAGTCAACAATGCACATGTGATTACCAAGTGGCATAAGTGCATATAATGTTGGTAAATTAATCAAAAGGCACATGAGGGTACCAAGTGACATAATCTTGGGATTTTTGAGTAAGATCTAATAGTGAGCGCTGCAAGGTAAGGACCAAGTTGATCTACAAAGATTGACGGTGCACATTTGGTTAATATTGTAAGGGTACATGAGATGAGGTCAACATATTCAAGGTTTAACATTTGTATAGTGAATCACTGTGAGTTAAAGTTCAAGCTACTTCTGAAGAAGATCAATGGTGCAAGTTGAGTGAAGAGCACGAGATGTGTTCTAGGTGACTGAGGTTTAGCTATGATCATTTGGATTTAAATATTTAAATTTAATGAAGGAAAAATTAGTTCTTGGTCTTTGAGCCATAACTTTTGATCTATGAAAAATTTGATGTTGCAATAAAAATAAAAGTTATAGAGGACTTCAAGATAGATTTAGAAATATTAATTTGAAGGTCTAAATTTTTAAATAATCAAGGTTATTGAGATCCAAAGTTGATTGTGTGTTCATTCATGATCTGCAAGTAACCCGAGAAGGGTAATAAAGTTGTTCTTGATGGTATTTCAATGTTTAGAGATGAGATGACATTCAAAGAGTGTTACAGACTCTATGAGGACCATATATATGGATTTTGAAGGTTTGATCAATCATATTCAGTATGATCAAAGTCTTAAAAGGTAATTGTGTGTTGATTCATGGTGGCTATGTGCACATAATGTTGTTTGAGTGAATTGAACCTTAGCAGAAGGGTGTTATGATGGTTATTATCACTTAATAGGGACCTATAGATTTTGTGGCATGGGTCCCTATATTTTAAAGTGTTCTTGTGTTCTTATTTTTCTTAGAGAAGTGTCAAAGAGGTGAATGGGTCTTCATAGGACCTAAAAGGTGACTTATGCCTATTTGAAAGAGGGTTGTGTTTAAAGTTGACCTATGTTAGGTTCCTTAAGGGTGAAGGCATGTGTTGTGGCTGATAATGAAGGTTGTGATCATAATAATCATGAAGACTCTATAAAAGGTAAAACCAAATGTGATGGTTTCTAGGGGCTTATGAAATTGATGTGAGAGACCTGAGAGAAGAAGTGTATGTGAGAATCATGGAGCGAAGGAAAGGGTGTGTGCCCAATAGATGGGTTGTAGAACATAACATGTTGATGACTATGTGTATGACCTATAGGTTATATTTTTGATGTCAAAGATAATTCTCTTATAGTTTTGAAGATTAAGGATGAGTGAAGGATAGATGATGTTTGTGTGATCTTGGTGTTTGAGTTGAGAGGTAGATCAAAGTGTGGATTGTGTAGTGTGCAAAGTTGAAGAGAGATGATATACATTGTATCTCCATAAAATTGGTAGGCAATAAATGATCAAGATATATTTATTTTACAGGTGTTGGGAGGGTGATCAACATCTTGGTTAGTAGGACTTGACCAATAGGTGGTTAGAAGGACTTGATCATCTTAGGGTTAGGTGCTCCTTATGAAACAAGTGTTTCACTAAATTTTATTAGAAGGACTTGACAAATAGGTGGTGAGAATGACTTTATCATCCTAGGGGTAGGTGATCCTTGTGAAATAGGTGTTTCACTAAATTTTAGTCAGAAGGACTTGACTAGTCTCATGCTTATGATCATATTATAGTACAAGTAGTCCATGTGTTTACAAGCTTGAGAGTGGGTTTTATTCCCTAAGAAGGTTTCCCACATAGATCTTTTATTTTGTGTGTGATCATGCATTATCTTCATTACTAATTCCTATAAACATCTTGTATGCTTCATGAATGGTTGTATTGAATGCTTAAGTGTTTGGAAATTGAATTAGATTATTTGTCATCAATGTTTCACCCCCCTTCCCCTCAGTTATTGTACCTCTAACACTCACATTATCTACCAATGATTTTCATTCATAATAACACCTCAAGACTCCTCATTAGGTCAACTAGAGTCTAGGACTAGTCTTGTTGCATACTTAGTCTAAAGACCAAACCCTTGAATGTTGACCTTGAAACTTTCTTGAGTGTTTCAATACTTCATATGCATTATTAAACATCTAATCATACACGTGTGTTTCCATCTTACCAGACCACCCTATTCAGACACATGCTCATGATATGATAATTCTCTTTAAGACTAGTCTTCAAAAGTATGCTTACTTTGTGTCTTTATCTTGACCTTGACATGCCATCAATCTCAAAGTAATTACCAAGTTACCGTAAAATTCTCTCTCAATAAAGAGATAATAGGTTTCCTTCAAATTCTCTCTTGTAACTTTGTTACTTGGTTTCCTTGTCACATACCATGAATCTTCACAAGAACATCTCTAGGACATCAATGATACTCACAAACCTTTGACATTATTGACAACATGAATGTCATAATACCAACAACATGAACATACCTCAACAAGTGGGAGCCAAATACAACCACGTGGTTTTTGATTGGTTTTTTCAAATCCTCTACATGTTAGGCATGTTTATTTTAGATTCTATTTGGTGTATAATATTTTTTGAATTAACCAAAGAGAGGTGGAATTAATACCTAATCCTTTGTTTAGTAAAATTTTTCAAATGAGGGTATTGTTGATCCTAATTTTAATTAAGAGTCTCAAATCATTTGATTAAAATAGATTATCATCATTAATCATATCTTCTTCAAGAAATTCTATGGAATGTTTTGTTGACGAGGAAATTGTTTCAATTATATGAACTTATGTAAGTGGAGGATCATGAGAAGGGATTTATGATACAAGATTGTGGTTCTTTGATGTTTTGTAATTATTTCATAATGAATTTACGATGATATGGAGAAGTTTAATTTAATTACATAAGGGGAATTTTTCAAGACATTAAGTTAAGTTATTCCAAAAAAATATAATGCAAGTAAAGGATGAAGAAGCAGCACAAGGTTTGTGATAAATGATGTTTTTCATAGGTATAGGTGAATTAGGTCTGTGTTTTGGTTTTAGAAGTGGTTCATTGTTTGGGTTGGAAGATGTAGGTTTAGTATTTGTAGTATTATTAAGTAATTGTTCACCACTAGAATATTTTTTAGGTTTAGTGATAGGATCCTTGTGAGGATATTTACATCTATAGTTAACTTTAGTTGTATTCACATACTGAGAGTTGGTGTAATATTGATCATAATAAGCATTAATTTTAGAAATATTATTCAAATAATGGGTATTATAAGTAGAATATGATTTTTGAGGTTTTTAGGATATGGGTTTAGTACCTTATTTATTTTGAGAAGATTTAAGATAATCACGATGACATAATTTGATCATAACATCATGGTCAAATGTGTCACCTAACTTGAATAAAACCAAAAATTTGATAAGCACATAACATGTATCATGAGAATGACTAATATTAGCATGGAAAAAAAATAATTTATTAAGATAATACCATGATGGGGGGTAGGTGGATATTATTATAGGTGAAGGGTTTATATGGAGATAATAACTTCTTCAATCATGTGACTGTTAACAATGAGTAGGAAGTAATTTGATTATATGTTTTGACTATTCTTCATGTTTATGTTTGAGGATTAGTACTTATGATTACATTAATTAAAGTTTGAAAAGAATCCTCGGTTGAGCTATGGGTTGGCTCAAATTACTTGATAAGGAAGTCTTGTCTTTTATCTTGATAAAATGCTTCATTTAGAGTTTGTGGATAAAATTTTTGAACCTTATATTGAAAACAAGGTGTTAAAATAGTGTTATATAATTTTAAAAGGTTATCATCAATCAAGTTGTGATATGATTTATGAGGTAGTGATTTCCATATTTTGATGAAAGAATGGATATATTCGAAGGGTAATTCCCTAGCATTGGTAAAATGACTAAGATAATTTTCTAAGACATCATTTTGTTGAAATTCCTTTACTAAAGCATTTACCAAATCCTCTAATTGCGATATAGAATGTTGAGGGAGCTGATTATAACATTCTAAAACATCTCCTATAAATGTTTTGACTAAAATTTTGGTAGTAGTGAAAGTATTAATTTGGACCTATTCCTTGTATAGATTAAAAAATGATTTAAGGAAAGAGGTAGGGTATTTAGTTCCATCATATTTAATGGTTAGCAATATATTTACAATATAAATGGATACTATGAAAGGAGTTAAAGGTTTGTTTTGAAGATTTTGAAGCATCTTATTATGCATAAGATGTTGAGGAATGATATTTCCATTGACATCTCTAAGAGGAAGATGAATAAAATTTTGGTTATTTTGAGGAATGATAAGAGGAGGTTGATTAGTCATTTGTAAAATATTATATTTTATTTACATCATTTGAGAAGTGTTGGTTATTTCCATAACAATCATTTGTTGAACCATTTGATTAAGAATATGAGTGGTATCGACTAGTGTATTTTGGTCAGTAGTAATGGGGGAAGGTTGATGAGTTTGATTATCAGTGTTGGAAGGAAGAGAATTCCCAATATTAGGGATAGGAATGTTTCTTATAGGAGGATTCCCTTTGGGAATATTTTCTATGTTAGTATCTATAGATCCAATGGTATAATAAGAAATTTTAGATAGGGTATTATCATGAGAAGTGTGAAATGGGTTAGATCTATCTAAATCATTACTTTGGTTAATTTGAACTATGTTGTAGTCAATAAAGCTAGATGAAGGGTGAAAATAAATGAACCATGAGAGATTATCCTCTTGGGTAGCTCAGGTGGGTAATAAATAACAACCCATGTATCTTTTAAATTGGTTAAGAATATCAAGATAAATTTTGATAGGCAATTTTATGATGTTAAGTAAGATCGTGAGGACAAAGATAATGTCAATTTTATTTCTAGGGAAAAAATAGGAATAAAACTAATTCAGCCAAAAATTGGACTAGATTATCCAAATAAGTTTGATTTTGGTAAAAAATAAACTATGTCAGCTAAGAGATATGAAATCTAACCTATTGATTTAGTTGATTTATGAATAGGGAAAATAGAATAGTCTGACAATGAACTAAGTTGAATAGGAGATACAAAGTCAAACATGTAGATTTAGTTGATTATGAATAGGGATAAAATATTAGTCTGATAATGAATTAAGTTGGCCAAGAGATACAAATTAGAATAGGTCAATTTAGTTTGGAAAGACAATTACTAGAAAAATATAGAATCGAACTAGATCGAGTTGGTTGACCTAGTTAGAAAATAATGAAAACAAAAAAGTCTATAAAATTACTAAGTTGAATTGGCTGATTGAGCTGGAAACATAAAGAAAACAAGAATTCAAAGTTAAAACACACAACAAAAAACTTGTATCAACATTGGCTAATATAGGCTATAATACAACATAGAATGGAAAATGAGTAGCAAGAATGTAATTTAGATGCTAACTAATTATTCAAAAAGAAGATTAATAAAATTGTAGTAAAGGTTATAATTGATAGTGTAGGCTTATAAATACACTAGAATATCTATTGGATAGTGTCAAACCAATGTTTCAGAGTGTTAATTATGGAGGAAGTGTCATTCTCATAGCCCACTAATCCCAGTTTTAAGGGTAAGTTGTAAGTACCTTCTTAGAGCTAACCACTAGTTGATGAAATACACAATCAAACATATGGATGAATTCTTAAGCTTCAATGCAAAATAAAATCTTATGCATTTCAAAAATACTTTAAAATACATGGAAATTAAAAATCATGTTTAGTTATGTATTATGGCTATGAGTATTTGGGAAAACCCCATACACCATGATATCTATAAATTATAGACAAGGACCATAAATGGAATATTTAATAGCCCTTCACAATAGTAGTTAAGTATTTTTAAAACATCTAGTACACAAGTTCTATGGAAAACTAAAAAAAATTAAAATAAAGGAAAAAATCTATTTTATCCAAAACTAAGTTACATTTTTTGAAAGGAAATAAACAAGCAACAAACTAGAAATCAAATTAATTATAATTACTATGAAAATAGAGGTTAATTTCTTTTGCCTATGCTATGAAATTGAAACATACAAAACAAGATCAAAAAGTTGATCTAGTTAGGAAAAAAGTACATAATAAAGTCAAGTTGATTGACTCAATTTGTTGTAAAATAAGCTAAAATAAACAAAGTCCATCCAATTGACTTAGTTTGATGGTAAAATATAGGGACAAAACTCAACCAAATCAGTCAATTTAGTTAACTTTGTGGGTACATTTTTACAGAATTAAAAAAAGTGAGAAAATAGTACATAATTAGAATTTTAACTAAAAATGGGAATTGAATTTTGTTTTAAAACTTGACAAAATAAAAATACTAGGTTGTTTAGAATGAACCTAGAAGATAGAATAAGATTGACCAGGGTGATTTAGTTTTTTTTCTCGAGAATCCTAAATTTTTGTTTGAATGGGTCATTCATACGAGTTTTTGATCCAGTAAAGGTAGAGAATATATTTTTATTAAATAGAATTGAGTTAGTCAATCTAGTTTAAATAATACTGATAAAAACTAAGAAAATGAAACTAGATCGATCAGATTGATTTAGTTAGCTGAAATTGAAATATAAAAAAGGATGAAATGAAGAAATTTAATTTAGTTAGGTATAAAAAGGCAAAATAAATGACTAGATAGATCAATTGAATCCAATTGGTTGAAACTAAAAACCCTAATCAAGATAATAGAACTAGATCAATAGGGTAAATAAAGTTGTAAACCTATGCATAAAATATAGAAATAGTTTGAAAATATTGAATTGGCTGAAAACCTATGTAAAAAATACAAAATTGGGTTGACAAGCTCGACCTGGTTGAAAACTTGTGCATAGAACACAAAACTAGATCGATAAGCTCAACCTAATTGAAAACATACACATAGAATATAAAATTGGATCAACATGATAGATCCAGTTGAATATAAATGAAAATAAAAAATTACAAGGGCTAGATTCTCATCAAGTTTACCAAAATGTATGCAATGAATTATGATGGATCTGCAACTTGTCTTACTTAGTAGATTCTAAGCTAAGAGAAGGTAATCTTACTAAAATAATTCATTTCATAGCTATTTATATTGGCACATGACAAATTTAGATCTGCTAAACCTAATAAAGAGATATCTTATCATACAACAACAAAGGAGAGGGTTTCAAAGCATCTAGGAAAAAGACATTATGTATTAACCCTAACTAGGCCTACAATACATAAAAGAGATCTAATCTAGTGCTCACTAAAGCTTGTGGCAAAAATGGGGATAGTTAATAATAAGTAAAATTAAACATGAAAATAGAACTCTACTAAAATATATGAAGAGTTAAAATAAATAAGCAATAAAACACTCATCTTACTAATTTGTGCAATGTTTAATCTACTAAATGAAAGAGTAAGAGATATGAATACTTACCTTGAATTGAACTTGTCATTATTCAATCTCTCCCTTTGCCAATGGTGCTTTACAAGAGGTTGGTGTATCTTCATAAGGGTCACACTGTAGAAATCATATCTAAGATAAAATATTCCTACTTTGCATCTAAGACTTTCCCACAAGACCAACTTCTTTCCCTCTAAGGCAACACCTTAATAAATGACTCCTCTAATGTCGAAATGCCATAATTATAAGTTGTAGCAATGTGGAAATAAATGTTCCTATCTTTCTAAATGAATTGAATGGGATATTTATAGCCAAGGATTGACCTTAAATCCTCTTAATAGTTTAGCCAATAAGGTAGGCTAGGTCAATCTTATTTGATGATAAAGATAGCCTTCAAGCCTTTAACTAGGTCCACTAAGGTGACTGAGTTTCGTAACATGCACTTAGTTCCTAACAAGATTGACTAGGTTGAAATAATAGGAAAATAAATAAAATGGGGTGTCTATTTACTTAAAGGTTATTTTAGAAGGGGAATTACTTATAGGAATGCATAATTAAGTTTCAATTAATTAGAGAGTTGGATAAAAGTAACTGTAGTGTTTTTAGGTGATGGTATAGGGACCAAAAATATTGTGAATAGTGAAAGGTCTACCCACTCCTTTCTTGGTGAACCCTTTAAGGTATGCACTCAAATAAATTGAAACTCGACAAGTTCTTACAAGAAAGAAAGCACCAGTAAATGATAAAGTTTTAAAAATATTATGTGTATACAAATTTCATATCTATGATATTTTGGTAAGGTATTTTTGTATTAAATTGGTTAGATCTATCATTTTTTAATCAATTTATAAAGCTTGGGAAAGCATTAAACATATGTTAGTGGTGAAATCTATTTTTAGTGGGCTAGTTTCAAGGTGTCATGGGTATAGATCTCTATGGTGGAAATTCAAAGTCAATAACTACCCCTTGGCCTTGACTATGGAATGTTATACTCATGTTTGGTATTATAAGGGGAGGAGAACCTTTAGTGATCTCTTTATTTTAGAGTATATGGGCCTAATGGAATAAAATAAACACATATTTGAGATTCCTTCCACACAAAGAATAACCAATTCACGTATTCTTAAATCTTTGTATAATAGCATCTTTGTTTCCATCTTAGAGGGTGAGGAGGAGTTTTGGGAGAGCATCAAAAGGATGAATGGCCTTTTCCTTTAAAAATTTACAACTAAAATGATGTACCATAGCCTCTATTACACTAAAAGTATATCACTTATCGTTAATAACAACTAAGTTGTTTGTGACCTTTTTTATAGATGGAATTATATGATTGATATCATTTGGTCCTCAAGTCTAGAGCCTAAAAATTCATGTTTTAGGTGTTTAATTCTTCAATATAATCTTTTTTTTGGTGAGATCTTAGCTAAAACTACTTTTGATAATATGTGTTGTTCTTTACATGATGATGTGGAAAATATTGAACTTCTCTTTTTAAATTATTCTTTTGTTTTTTTTGTTGGAAAAATTATTTATTTAACTGGTCTAAGGAATTTTCTTGTGATATTAATTGGTTCAATGTGTCTTTTGGGTATGTTTCTCCTAAAAATAAAACACATTTTTTTTTCATAAATTATGGTAGGTATTTTCAACTAAGAATTTGTGGCTTCTTTAGAAGTAAAAAAATTTGGATGTTTTTAGTTTAAAGGTAGGATACTTGATAACTTATTGATATAATTTATCATGAGACTTGTTTCTATGAAAATTTATCTTTAGTTGAAGGTGATGCATATTGAGATGGATAAATTTATTAAGACTAGAATGATGAAAATAACATCCAGCTTTGTTATAGACACGAGTGGTTTTCCCAGAATGAGCCCTTCACTAAACTAGAGAAAACTTCATGGAAATACAATTGAGGTTAACTTATAGTAATATGAATGGGATAATATTAAGGGTGACTATTTTGAGCATTCACATGATCTTGACCCTGACTTAGTATGCTACTTTCTCTTCGATCATTATAGTAAGGATTAAGTTGATGTAAATAACAATGAATTGCTCATTGTTCTTTGGTATTATTTTCAACATTTTTATCAAGAACAATCAACTAAAAATGGAACTGAGGGTAAATGAAATGTTTGATTCTCTACTGGTAGATCCTTAAAGGCTTATGATCTTATTGGTAGGTGGACTCCTTATTGAGGGATATGAGAGGGTCTTTTAAAATGGCATTGAAAAATTTATTGAGAGAAATGTAAATACTCTTATTGATAACCTTGAGAGATGTGGAAGCATTTTTAATAGGGACATAATGGTGTAGCATGTTCAAGAGTCAAGGATCGGCCACCTACTCTCTCAGATGATGGATGAATATTAGCAAATCTATGAAACTAAAAATGGACCTAATGTGTTGATAATGGAACTTGAGTATTATGTAGATGGATATGAATCACTTGAGAAATGAATTGATAATGATTCTCATGATAGTTTTTTGGTTGGTGGTGTTTGTGGTTTACAGATGGGATATGTTATTTTATTATTTCTTATTTTGGGACCTGATGTGGGCTTTGTTCTAGTTTCCATTTTTTATTTTATTGTTGGGGCCACCTTTTTTATATTGTAATCATGGTGTAATATTGGACTAACTTTGATACTCATTGTTGGGCATGTGATTCATCATACATGGTTTTTTCTTTGATTTTGTTTGTCCTTTAGACATTTTGGCTTTTGTACACTCTTTTGAAATGGATTTTAAAAAGGTGAACATTTCATTGATGAAGTCATTGTGTATTTTTTGACTTCTTGATTTTTTTGGCATGGTATTTATAATCCCCTACACGTGTGTGATTCTATATTTTTGGGAAGGGTGATTATTATCAATTGGTTAAGAATGGAAAAATTTACATTATTAAATTCTATGAATGTAAATCTCATTTATCCTTAGTATGTACTACTCAAGGTAAAATTTTGTTGAATGTTAGTAAAAAATGTCTTTTGTCTTTTTTTAAGATAAGTGGATTAATGTATGCAATATATTGCATGGAAGGTATACTAAAAAATAACATAACCTACTACTAGGTTGCTCACTTTCTTATTTTGGTCTTCATTAGTATTTTTTGGTAGAAGTAAATGATCCACACAAGGGTAATTAAAATGGGAATGTATAATATCCCAAGGATGGAAAAATTATCCATCAACTACACCTCCAAGAGAATCTAGAAAAGTGGCAAAGAAATTTCCTATTTTTTAGAGTTCTTGAAAGGTTTGGTGGGACAAAAGCCTCAAATTGGAGAGGCATGGTCTGAATTTTGGAGAAACCTTCATGGTGATGATTCTGAGCCTAACTTATCATAATATGATTGGGATAATATGAAGGATGCCTATTCTGAGCATTCCCATGATCTTGACCCTATAATGGTAGGCCACTTTCTATTAGATCAGTATAATAAGGAGATAGTTGAAGTAAATAATGATGAATTACTCATTGTCCTTCATTTTTCTCTCCTACATTTCAACAAGAATAGTTATTTGAATATTGAAATGAGGGTAAATGAAATGGTTCATTCTATACTAGTAGATCCTCAAACGATTTTGATCATAATGGTGGACTCCCTACTGAATGATATGAGGGGGTCTTTCAAAATGGCATTGAATAACTAGTTAAGAGCAATGTGAACACTCTCATTTCTAAACTTAAAATATGTTGAGTCAAAATTAATAGGGATGGAATGGTGTAGCATGTTCAAGAGTCTAAGATCAAAACCTTACTCTCTTAGATGAAGGATGAGTAGCAACAAGGGATCTGATGTGTTGATAAATGAACTTGAATAATGTGTAGAGGGACCTGGATCTCTTGAGAAATGGATTCATAATGATGTTCATGATAGTTATTTGGTTGGTGGTGTTGATGTTTTGTAAATGGGACCTATTTTTAATTATTTCATATTTTGGGAACTATTGAGGGCTTGTTCTAGTTTCCCTTTTTTAATTTTGCTATTGGTTCCACTTGTTCTTATATTCTAATCATGATCCAATATTAGACTAACTTTGATACTTGGTCCTTGCATGTGGTGTTGAACATGGTCATTGATGCTAGAGTTGTCATTGATGTCCAAGGTGTGATGTCATGATGCATTAATGATAAAGAGGTCAATTTTATGGATTAGAGGATGTATTTCATGAGTATAGAGCACTGAGGACCAAGAGGATGTTGTGAGGGATTCATAGATCCTTTGGTGAGATTTTGGAAGATCCAATTTGTCCTTTGGAGAGAGGAAAATACACATTCCTAACTTAGAATAACTAGACCATCACTGAATGTCATCAAAGTATGAATGGAACAGGTAGTTTTTGCATTTATTATATGTACCTAACAATTCAAATTTAGTCAAAGGCTGGCATAAAGATGATATCATATGGCCAAGAGCATGCCCTTTAAATTTGGTGTCTTGACAAGTTGTTTATCTCAAGTTATAAGCTTCACAAGTTGGTATGTAGACTAGATATGAGATAGAGCCCATCAAATTTATGTCTCAGGAAATAGCTGTTGGTTTTCAAATATATGACCATTGGAGTTCAAACTGAGGATGCTTGCCAAAGAGACCAGTGAGTAAATAATTGTTTGTAAAATCCAATCTATTAAGAATTTTGGTATGGTGCAAAAGGGAAATTTGTTATATAAAGTGAGAGTAATAACCTTTAGGTGGTGGCTTGTCAAAAATGTTCATACAACTACCTTTATTACTAGTCAAAGTCAAAGGTATTGACTATGGTAAAAACTAAAACTAGTGAGCAAAGAAATGCATGTAGAGACCAAGATATTGAGAATTTTGGCATGGTATAAATAGAAAAGATGAAGCATACTCCTTGATGAAAAACATCCAAGTAGAATTTCTCCATGAAATCTCATAAAAATGAATTTATTATTTATCCAATTTGACCATTACAAACTCTGATAAAACTTAGTAAACTTGGTTTGAGTAGAATGGTTGTATAACTCATTTTCAGTGTTTGGATTAATGTTTTAAGTATTGGGGGATGTTTTTAACTCTTTTAAGATTCATTGCATTAATTGAGTAAGATTATGGAACATGTTTTTATGTAATAAAAACATCAGACTACTACATGTTTTTGTAATAAACAACATCCTCAGTACTCACGTGTTATTGTAATAACACAATTTTGATAAATACCCATGGAAATAAATAACATGAAGGTTTTGAATATAACTTGAAGGTTTTGATAGAATTGATGGTAGAAGCCTGCAGTAGACTATAAACTGATAGAAGGATGATTCTATGGGTGTTAAGATGACAATAAGGTCATATAGTGCACAACATAAATATCAAAATGAACCTATACTAGTGAAATTGAGATCATGATAGAATATCAAGAGAATGGAAAAGAAGTTTGAAATTCATTATCATCATGACTATGCTTTAAGGGAAACTGGCAGATCTAGGTAAGTAAGTTGTAATAATGAGTTGGAGGCTCTTTGCCCTAAGTTGAAGTATGTAATGCACATGGTGTTTTTTTTGGGAATTTTATGTCCTATATAGTTTTTGTATAAGGTTTGGTATTTAGTGGTAGTAGTGAAAATGTTGAAGCCAAAATGGCTTGTTTGGCTCAGTGAGGTCTGTGAGAGAGAAGGTCAATAAATTGGTCTACAAGACTAATAGTTTCCATTAGATCTTATGATATTTTAATTTTATGTTATTCTAATAATGTTTTATAATCATCTTCATGCATTTTAAGTATTTTATTGTGATCTTTTAAGTTTAAGAATTTCAATTTTCCATGACTATGTTTTGAGGCTAGTTGCCAATTCTAAGTGGGCTATTTGAAGACAAGGGTTTGAGTCATTTTGAAATAAGTTGTAAAGTATAAATAATATGGTGATTACCATTAGGACATATAGTTTCTATTCATGTGATTTATTTCTATGGTTATTTATCAAAACTATGTTTATGATTTAGTTGTTCAAGATAGATTTTTATGTGTTTATGAAGGCCTAACATGAACAGTGCTAATGGAGTGGTTCAAGTAGTGGTTGAACCTAAAATGTGTTATCAAGATTAGAGGATTTTGGATAAGGTATATATTTGATTTTTTTAAAAATAATTATGATGTTTATGGAGGATAAATATGTCCCAAGAGAATCATGTTAACACATTACTAGACAGACCTAATGCGATTAGGTCTCCATGACTATTACTGGAGAAATAAGGTCAAATCAATTTTTTATAGGCCAAATGGGGTCCAAGTATATGTTAATAATTTTGATAAAATGTCCTAAGACCTATTCCATGGATAACCTAAGTTCTTAAGGTATTTTGGCTGACCAAGAGGTATATGAACAAGGAATGATATATACCTATTTGAGGCCTATTTGAGTATGCTCAGAAAAAATGAATGAAAAATAAGCTAGAAGAGTAGAGCAAAGGATGTAAGGATGGATATAAATCCATACCATGGAATCATGTAATTTATTCCTATGATCTAAACATCAAGAGAAGAGAAAATGGAATCTAATGAACATCATATAGGATGTTTGCATATAAATATCAATACCTATGTAAATTAATCAAGGTGGTAGAAGGATTGTTGAGAAATGATAGATTTGCTTAGGTGAGATGTAGTTTTGAATGTGATCAAATAATATAGATGAGTGTGTGAGGATGAAGGAATGGTTATATTATGATATGACTGCTAATACCATGTATAAGTGTCAAGGAGTAGACCATGAGGGCCGATTGTGATTAAGAGAACCTTCATGAAGAGAGGAACATAGTAGAATCCTATGAGGTTTTCATAGATGAGAAGAGGTGTATTAGACGTGTGATAAGGCCATGATAAGGTAGTTTATGTGTAGAGAGAGAAGATAGAAGATTGAGTATGACATTAATGTCATATAGTGTATAAGAAAGTGAGAGAGTATAAGAAGACCATCATCAGGTGTTTTATAGGCATCAAGGAAAATGTGGAAAAATAATTGGTGGCTGAGTGGGTGTTAATTCATCATAGTTTTGATTGAGTGGGTGATTGATCAATAATGGGGTTGGTACCTCCTAGTAATTTGGTTTTTTTCTAAAGCCAAGTGGGTTATTGGTGAATTAGGGGTTGGTGCTTAGCTAAAGATTGATCCATTGATTTATATTACTATTTGTCCAAGCTTTGTTTCAGTGGGTTTTATCCCCCATGAGGGTTTCCAACCTATATGATGTGTTAAGGTTATTATGCATTACTTTGGTTGATTAATGCTTTCTTCATGCTTATATACATTAAGTTGATATTTCTTGATGAATGCTAATCAATGAATGATGAAGTGAAAGCAAAAGAGTATTAAGGATACTAATTCACCTCCCCCTTTTAGTGATTATGCTTCTAATAATTGGTATCAAAGCTTGGTACTTTAGAGCAAGCCTAATAGTTGAAAGGTGATCCTAGAAGCATATGATAGCTAAGAAGTTAAAGAAAGAGAATCAAAAAATGAAATTAGTGGTCAAATAAGATAAGAAGATAATTGAGGATCACATGAGTCAGATAAAGGATGTAAAGGCAAGTCAGAAGTCAAAAGAGGAAGAATTTTCTAAGTTGAAATCTGAGTTGAGTTTCTTAAAGGTGGAGGTTGAATAATCCAATGTCAAGTTGAATTATTTTGAAGAAAGCAATGTGGTTCTCAAGGATAGCAGCAAAGAGTCAACTCAAGTCAAGAAGGGT
Source organism: Torreya grandis (assembly GCA_037957365.1). Lineage (NCBI taxonomy): Eukaryota > Viridiplantae > Streptophyta > Pinopsida > Cupressales > Taxaceae > Torreya > Torreya grandis. The sequence goes on along the minus strand of JARHVA010004900.1, from coordinate 585,720 downwards.
GATAGTCACTATAGTGAGAGCAAGAGGACAAAAGAAATAGGAGGGTATATCAAGTCAGGCATCTCAGTGTATTTAGACATTCAAACTCACTCCATGGTCAATGCTTTGCATGTCATAGGTTTGGTCATAAAGAAAAGGATTATAGAATGGCCTCAATGAATCAGTTATCATGGGATCATAGAAGAAGGAGGAATCAGAGAAAAGGTAAGTTTAGTAATGTTATTTGTTATATCTATCATAGTATGGGACATATTGCTAGATTATGTCCTAGAGTACATAAAGAGGGTCCAACATGGATATGGAGACCAAAGGATGTTAGAATTGGTCATATTAAACCTATTAGTCAAGATGGTTTGATTGAAGAAGAAAAAAGATCAAATAGGAACAAATGACAAGACCATGTTTCATCAACATCTATTGAAGGTACTCTAAAATGTAAGATGACAGAAAAAGTTGAAAAGGTAAGCAAAGAGCAAAAGGATTATATCAAGCCTAGCTAGGTGTTGAAGGAAGGAAGAATGATAAAAAAAGGAAGAGAGAAAGAACATGGAGATCTAGGAATCTCCTGAGTATGTATTGTTTTAGAGATCTATGAAGTGGGGTGTCTCTGTTATGCTTCATGGAGAAACTTATCAACAAATAAAAGCAAGTGTGAAGGCCATCAATCAAGTTATACATGGAGTTGAGTCACCAAATTTTAGAAGTACCTATGAAATGTTGACATCCTAGAATTGAATGAGTCTTTTTGGGTAAGAGATTCCGTAAAGGTATGGATCCATTATATGAAAGCTAGAAAATGACTTGGAGACCTAATTAGGTCTAATTCGAGGTCTAGTTGTCGTCATATCATGGAGAATATACAAAGTAACCTACCCAAAAATTTATTTTTTATAAATAATATCAAAATGGGTACTTAGAAAGGTAATACTCTTGTTTGGAAACTTGTTCATTTGTTTTAGACAAGGATATTTTGCCTCTAACAGGGCTACAAGGAAAAGGGCTAGTTTTTGAAGGAGATACCATGTAAAAAATGAGTTAAGAGTTTAAATTTGGTATGAATGAGGGGGTATATAAAAGAGACCTATATATAAAATTTAAAGGTCTGGAGATTATTACAAGAAAATATATGGCAATTTTTTAAGACATCAAGGGCTATAAGGAAGCCTAGTGGACCTAGTGTGAAAAAAAATGCAAAGTTGAAAAATAAGAGGTCAAGTTTGAAGAATGATATAAGTATGGTGGATCCTGAGAAAGGAAATGAAGATGGATATTATCCATCATTATGTTTGTAGATGAGATGGATTCTAGATGTATAAAGGTATGTAATGGTTTATATGTTCCATGGATGCATGCATAGTATGATTGACTGTGTGAGTTTGTTGGAGATGTTATAAAAGTCCAAATGCTGAGTACATATGTTGTGAAGACTATGGGGGAATCCCTAAGTCAATTTTGATTAGGTCTATATTATTTTTTGTGAAGTGAGGTATGAGCATGTATCCTTGTTTATGTTTTTATGATTGTTGAGCATATATGCATTGAGGTAACAAGACCTAAAGGAGGAGTTCATTGGAATCATGAGTACACATGATATAAACACCAAGGGGGAGTCAATTTATATATAAAGAAGTATGAGTCAGATAAGGTGATGGCATGATGGTTCAAACATTAGGTAGATATGGTTTTATATCCAAGACTCTAGATGATAGTCAAATACTATGATGAGAATACCTGAGGTATCTATGAGCTAAAGACGAGTGTAAGAAGTGTGTTGATTACTAATCAAATTTATCTCATGTGTGGGAAAGTATGTCACACATAAATATATGGAATTCAATATGTATGGAGCTATAAGGTTCATTAAGAAAAATAAAGAGGTATGATGATATGGTGAGCGAGTGGATCAAGGTCCACATCAGGTTGGTTGATAGTTAGTATATTTTAAAATCAATATCAATCATGTCAAGAATAAGTATATGGAGATGATCATGATGATAGGGGGAGCCTATATATTATTCTTTAGTTATGTGTGGGCATGGTTTGTTAATATCAAACTCCAAGTATCAAATAGTAGCTTGTGGAAAACCCTTTGTCATTAATGTCAAAGGAGGAGAAAGATAAAAATGAAGGAGTTCAGATTAGTAAAAAGACATTCTGAGAGTGATTTTGCCATCAATGACAAAGGGAGAGATTGTTGAGCATGGTCATTGATGTCCAAGGTGAATTATGTCATGATGCATTAATTATGAAGAGGTCAATTTTATGGATTGGAGGATGTATGGCATGAGTGCAGAGAATTGAGTACTAAGAGGATGTTGTGAAGGGTTCATAGATCCTTTGATGAGATTTTGGAAGATCTAATTTGTACTTTGGAGAGAGGAAAATGAACATTCCTAGATTAGAATAACTAGACCATCACTACATGTCAACAAGGCATGAATCAACTAGTCAGTTTATGCATTTATTATATGCACCTAAAAATTCAAATGTGGTTAAAGGGTGACATAGAGATGATGCCATATGTGCTAATAACATGACCTCTAAATTTGGTGTATTGACAAGAAGTTTATCTCAAGTTATAAGCTTCCCAAGTTGGTCTTCAAAATGGATACGTGCTAGAGCTTGTGAAATTTATGTCTCAGGAAATAGCTATTCATTTTCAAATATATAACCGTGGGAGTTCAAACTAAGTATGATTGCCAAAGAGACCAGTGAGCAAAGAATTATTTGTAGAAGCCAATCTATTAAAAAAATTGGTATGGTGTAAAATGGAAATTTGTTATATAAAGTGAGAGGAATGACCTCCAAGTGGTGGCTTGTCATAAATGTATGTAAAAATTACTTTATTTAAGGTCAAAGTCAAAGGTGTTGATTGTGGTAAAAACCAAACAAATGAGTGAGCAAAGAAATGTATGTAGAGACCAAGATATTGAGAATTTTGGCATGGTATAAAAAGAAAAGATGAAGTATACTCCCTGATGACAAAAATAAAAGTGTAATTTCTCTATGAAATTTTATAAAATTTAATTTATTTCTTTTCCAATTTGACCATTATAGCCTGTCATAAAACTCAATAAACCCAGTTTGAGTACAATGGTTTTAAAACTCCTTTGGAATGTTTGGATTACTTTTTTAATCATTTGGGGATGTCATTAACTCATTTAATATTAATTATATGAATTGAGTGGTATTTTGGAACATTTTTTTGTGTAATAAAAAC